>JAPYZP010000025.1:0-48321 GCA_030522985.1 Torymus sinensis | reverse complement strand
TGGAGCTCAAGCAGGTCATGGTGGCCAGAGTGGCATCAGTGGATCCTTCCAAGTTGGCTCTCAAGGCGGATCCCACGGCGGAGTGAGCGGTCAAGGTGGGGCCCATGGTGGTGCTAACGGACAAGTTGCATCTGGAGGCTCCTTCGGTGGCTCTTTCGGTAGCTCTTTCGGTGGTTCATCTTCTGGTCAAGGTGCTGCCAGCGCCGGAACGGGAGTTCAAGCAGGTCATGTTGGCCAGAGTGGATCCTTCCAAGTTGGCTCTCAAGGCGGATCCCACGGCGGAGTGAGCGGTCAAGGTGGTGCCCATGGTGGTGTTAGCGGACAAGTTGGATCCGGAGGTTCTTTCGGTGGCTCATCTTCTGGCCATGGTGCTGCCAGCGCCGGAACTGGAGCTCAAGCTGGTCACGGTGGCCAGAGTGGCATCAGTGGATCTTTCCAAATTGGTTCTCAAGGCGGAGCCAATGGCGGATCTCATGGCGGTGTTAGCGGCGTCGTAGGAGGTCAAGGAGGCGCTCACGGTGGAGCAAGCAGCCAAGGCAGTTTCGGCGGCTCAACTGGCAGCTCAGGATTTGGTCAAGGTGGAGCACATGTTGGAACTGGATCTCATGGAGGAATTAATACTGGTCATGGCAGTAATGGTGGATTTGGATTTGGCGGATCTTTCGGAATTGGGTCTCAGGGTGGTTCACAAGTAGGATCACATGGAGGTGTAAACGGTGGTCTTAGCGGCCAAGGTAACGCTCAAGGAAGTGTTGGCGGACAAGGAAGTACTCAGGGCGGAATCAGTGGACAAGGAAGCTTTGGAGGATCATCTACAAGTCATGGCGGTGCGAGTGTTGGAACAAGCGCTCAAGGTAGCCACGGTGGTAGTATTAGCGGATCTGTTAGTACCGTCTCTCAAGGTGGTTCCCACGGTGGTGCTACTACTGGAGTAATTGGACAAGGTAGCACTCTAGGTGGACACGGTAGTCAGGGTGGTATTAGCGGATCGTTTGGAATCGGTTCTCAAGGAGGCTCTCACGGTGGAGCTAGCAGTGGAGTAAGCGGACAGGGATCTGCTCATGGAGGTGCACAAGGTGGTGCAAGCGGCCAAGGCGGATTTGGTGGTTCTTTCGGTGGATCATCATCTGGTCATGGTAGCGCCAGCGTTGGAACCGGAGCTCAAGGAGGTGTCCAAGGTGGACACGGAGGTCATGGTAGTATCAGCGGATCTTTTGGATTCGGATCCCAAGCTGGATCTCATGGTGGAGTCACAGGCACAGGTGGTGCTAATGTTGGTGTTGGAACTGCAACCCAAGGCAACCACGGTGGATCCTTTGGTATCGCATCTCAGGGTGGATCCCACGTTGGTGCCACTACTGGAGTAAGCGGACAAGGTAGCGCCCAGGGTGGACACGGCGTTCAGGGTGGTAGTAGCGGATCATTTGGAATCGGATCTCACGGAGGCGCTCACGGTGGAGCTAGTAGCGGAGTAAGCGGACAGGGATCTGCTCATGGAGGTGCACAAGGTGGTACTAGCGGTCAAGGCGGATTCGGTGGTTCTTTCGGTGGATCATTCGGAGGCTCGTCATCTGGCCATGGTGCCGCCAGCGTTGGAACTGGAGCTCAAGGAAGTGCTCAGGGATCCCATGGTGGAATTGGCGGTTTAGGGATTTCCTTCGGAATCGGTTCTCAGACTGGAGCTGGTGCCCAAGGAGGTGCTCAAGGTGCTCACGTCGGTCAGGGCGGAATTGGTGGCTCATTCGGTATATCAACATCTGGTAGCATTGGAGCACCTGCTGGTGCTGCTGGTGATATTCACCAAAGCCAGACCCATCCCGGCTATCCTGTACAGAAACCTCAGAATCCTTTCCAAACAGGGCACATTATTAGCTGTAGTGGCGCAGGAAAAATCTGCGTTGCCAAAAATCAATGCATTAATGGATACGTCAGCTTAGCAGGAGTTTCTCAAGTTAATCATCAGGTAAAACTGAATTTTATATTTATATATTCATCTTAACATTTTATTTTTACTTCTAAATAATGCCTATTTTTATATTTAATCATTTTATAATAGTTGCGTAATTTTCATAGTATAATAAATTAGAAATAATGTCTCCACAATATTTTTCAAATTGTATTTTAGCAGGTTAAATTTAATGTTTTTTTTTTGGAGTGGGGATGGTCTTCATATTATTCTTAAAACACCCCATCGTAAAGTGCGTACTTTACGGCGAAGCGGGAAAAAAGGGCTACGTTCAATCCCTACCTCACTCAAACGAGAGTGAGGTTAGGGAATAAATATGCAGCATTTTTTCCTTTTTCCCTTTTCGGCGGGAATCGAGTACGAACTTTACGATAGTTGTATTAAAAAGTTGTATATTGCACTCGTGAATATTGTGGGTTGTGCGAACCCTCGCTTCGCTCATGCGACAACTCTCGCGCAGGGAGTATACAGCCCACTTTATTCCCTTGGTGCATAATATACTATTAAAATCTATGGAAACCTATATAATAAGAAGCTTGGACAATTTTGTTGATGTCTGTATTATCTTATTCTAATTATTTCATTTCATTAATAACATAACTTAAAATAGTGATTTATGATTTTTAATTTTCTTTTTGTACAAGAAGATAACAAAAATGTAAATGCACACGTCTTATAATCAATATGGAAACGTTGAAAGTACCGCTATCTTATTCCTAATAGTGTAGTTGGCGTTACATAATTCATCAGACTTATCAATGAGAACTCGATGCATGATCATCTAGTATTGCTTGTCTAATCTTCTAGGCGATTACCCAGTAACGGAGTAGACAAGTACGATTACTAAGATTAATTCGTGGATATAATTGAATTGACTGCCAAACATATCGTCATTTGTTGACGTTATCGGCAGGGGTTTTCCTTGTAGTAAGGTATACTATTATTCGAGTAATGCACTATTGTTACGAATTGTAAATATAATTATAACATTAATTTAGCTTCTCATTTCTTGATTGATTATTTTAATTTGACATGACAATCACTTCATTGTTCCACAAATGCTCTAGTAGAAACATTAGTATAAATCGTGATAGTTAATTTTTCTAAAAATAAATATCTGTCTGAGTTGTACACAGAAAAATAAATGGCGTTTTGTTAATAAATAGACTTATTTTCCTCTTGGAAACAATGGGAAATGAAATAGCCATTATTTCTCCGTAAGATTCGAATTTTATTCCATGCACCCACGACATTTGTAAAACAAAGTGGAGTAAAAATATCGATGAACCATCGCGCATTCTCGAATTGGACAATAATAAAGCAGCCAGTAGATACACTAATCGAATCGCCTATACAAGAGAAACCGGCAGATCGCCAAGATATCGCACGCCGTGGGTTTTTCCGATCTTCGCCGGACCGGTTATCTAATTGTTATGGAGGACGAGTCTCGTGTTCTCGCGCCTTATATCCTGCCGGGCGCGCCGGCAAAGATGTGTCGCCCCGACTGCGCGAATTCCTTCTCCCGCATTCGACTGCGCGCGTATTTTTATGTTCTGATGAATTACACCATCGCGGACGCAATCGATTAGCATAAATTTCCATACAATTCATCCGTCTGCTACGTAGCGAGGACGAGCCGAAGCGTCAAGGAGGTTCCTCGGACTTGCACCCGGTTCGCAACGGGAATGTCCTTTTTTGGCGACTCGCGGGATGATGCATGCGCGCGCCGGACCAAACGAGTTTCTTTTTATTGTTTTATACCATTAAGAAGGTGGAGTTAAATTTAGACGACACCATCATGAAAACAAATAACTGTAGATTATGTGATTTTATTGATCAAAATTAATAGTTCCGCGAAAATTTTTAAACTGATATGAGTAAAAACACAAGAATTTACTAAACTTCTTTTACTGCAAAGTCACTAAAATTCGTGAATTTATAGTTTCACATAAAACTCTTGGTTTAAGGTATAAGTACCAATAGATGGACGCTTAGTGAAGCTACAATTTTGATGTCATATTTTAAGTGCGAAATATTATTAAAAATGCATAAAATCAGTAGCCAATAGAATTATTATTACTTGTTGCTTGCGAAAAAAGTTTTTAATTTGTGAAAATAAATTTTTATGATAGAAAATTTAATTAAATTATGAATATGCTGCTTATACTAGTAGATGGACCGTGTTAATAAGTCATGTACTAGTGGTCGAAATGGTTAGTCCCAATACTTGGACCATATAATTTGGACTCTATACTTATTTTGATTTTTATGTAAAAATAATAAAATCCCTAAATTTTGGACTGGAAATACTTTTTAACACTTAATAAATCGTTAATAATATAAAATTACAGCAAATCAATGTATAATAATCGTATTATGATTTTCCAACCTACTAACTCTACAATACCTAGGAGCCCTAACCATCAAAACATTAGTGAAATACATAGGGCCAAGTATTGGGACATGACGTTTAAACTGTACTAGTAGATAACCTCCGATTATTTTTATTAAAAACAATAATTATTAGTCCTAACGAGTATAATTGAATTCGATGCATCTTCGAAGTGTCTTAAAACTTTCAAAAGTAAAGATTTACTTCAAATTTATTTAAAAAATACCTAAAAGGCGAGTCCTGACTCCTTACGAAAGCATTAAGGACCTCCCATAGAAAGCCGTGATCCTTGCGAGTCGCATTTTCAAATCGTCTTTTTAAGTATTAAATTTTCACTAACAGTAATAATACTATTTAAACAATAAGCATTAATTATTCTAGAATCATCTTATAGAATAAAATATTATCCAACTACTACGCATTCTATACAGTAATTGAATATTATCTAGATGGCCATGTACTGGCCACTGGCCGCTCATTGGTACTTTTACCTTATATAGTAAACAAAAATATAACTAAAATACTCCTTAAAGAATTTATCGCCTTATACCTGCGATCCTGTGATAAAAACATAACGAGCATCCGGGGATTCCCATGGACGTCAACACCTTAATCTACTCGAAAATTAAGAATGACGTAGAATAGTAGCCGTTCTCCCCGCGGCGAACGTTCGCATCAGCCTGTAATAAATCAGTTTGTAGTTCTGCCGATCCACAATCGAACCCGCGTTGATTTACAGCCTCTCTCTCTCTCCCTCTAATGCGAAATGAAACAAGATGACGTGCATTCGCGTCCTTTCACCGCGAGGGAAGGGAACGCGCGCTAACCTCCTACTCTCAAGGAAGTGACGCACCGCCGGCGACGACGAGTCACGTCGCGACCTTCAAGTGCGCAAAAATCAGGTCGCCCTGCGTACCACCGCCCACGCACGCCCGCAAGGATGTGTGCAACGCGCGATCTAGAGCTTCCGGTTGGGCAAAGACTGTATGCGCGACGCAGGAGTTTATTAGGCTGTTATCTCAGACCGGTGGGCCCGCGTAAGAGGTATTGTAATGAGCCGGCGGAATGCCCCGCTAATGAGGCTACCTTTAGCTTCAGACGATGATAGCGTCTGGTTCGCTCGGTTTCGCGTTCATTAGCAGCTTTGTGGAAGGAACAAATGGAAAAATGGCCGGTTTTTTCGTTATCGGTATAGTCTATGGCACCAGGCTGTAAACGTAAACAACTTTAGTTTTTTGTCGAGTTTAACTTTTTGCTGATGATAGTGATATAGTCAAGACGCCGAATTAAGACGTTAATTTTAGAGAATGAGTAAGTAATGTATATTAGCAAAAAATTTAGAGATATCAATTAAATTTGTTCTACTCGTGTATCCACTTTCAGTTTTATCGTGTTTTGTCGTTAATTCGCAATGTATGCAGAAATTTCCTCTGTATTATTTTATTAAGCAAAAGAGATTCTCCGGTGTTGATATTTGAGACTGAAAAATGAGATTTCAGCCAAAAAGACTGAATTGCTAGACTTTCTATGTGAAAAATGACTTTTGCGAAATTCGCACCCACACGAGATAGAAATCTTCCAAAATCACTCGCCACGAAGTTTCAAATGCGAATCGTTGCGTCGCCTGCGTACCTTTGAGATTTCAAAACTGATACGCGTGCCGCAACATAGAGATACTTGTTAACGTCTCAACGCGAGTAAAAAGTTTTATATCACTGTCTCTTCTACGAAGTTGCTATATAGCAAGTTCTTTCTTGGAAAACGAATTCCACATCACGGGAGCAGGTGTTGTTCGCAGTTCTAAATATAAATATGTATCATTTATTTTTAATCAAATTCAGAATAACTTGAATATAGTCATATTATTTCCTTGTGGTAAAAATTTGTGTGGGAAAAAAATCGGTATACGCTGGTAAACAAAAATAATTGTAACGTATATTTAATTTTAAAAGTTATTCATCTGATTTGATATGGATCTAGAAGGGTATCTTCAATTTGATAATACGTCATCCTAGAAAAATTACTTAAATTACATACGGCGCGTTGCAGAGAACAATGCCTATAGATAATCTTTATTGGACGCGCACGCCAAAGTCATCGTTCATCTCTGATTGCAATATTTATTTTCCTAGGGTAATAATACTTTATACGATCCTTCTAATGACAATTAATATCTACGATCGGCGATAACTCTTAACCCTTTGACGAATTCATTCCTAACATTCCTCGATCGTAGCACGAACATTGTAACTCATTCCCCGCGCCCAATTACCATGCGACCATCGCCTAATTGATCTCGACGGCGTCTTCGTCGCGGCAACTTTTCCATTGCTCCCACGGTGAAAGTCCACCTGCGTACGCGCATGCGCGAAGTACACCACGCCCACACGCGCGCGCGCCCGCGTAACCTTACCTCATCAGAGCATCTTCAGACCTTTCCGGAGCTGTGGCTGTGCGCAACAAGTCGAATAGGTCTAAGATCCAATAGAACTATACTTCATATATAGTAGACGCTTGCGGTTACCGGTATACATGCATCTTACGCAATAAACTCGCCACTGTCCTTTTCTTTGTTTACTGTTTATGTGTTTTATTTATACGGACTGGCGGTGGCGTGCATCGCCGATTTTTCATCCGTCTTCTCTCATGCGTCTTGAATTCTTCGATGCGTATAGATACGCGTGAGAAATTTCGTGACGCGCGCTGTTTTTCTTTTTCTCTTTTTTCTTTTGTTTTGAGCTTTTCGAAAGCAGATCAGCCGTAAATTATTGGCGAGTCGTTGTTTTTCAAAACCCTAATCGATCGTATTTACATGGTACTGCTTCTGCACGGCCGACATTGCGTCGCCGCCGTGAATATATTATTTATCCTGAGAAATGGAAGACATACAAATTTCGGGTTTGATTAATAAGTCGAATAAAATTGCGATTTGTATTTTTTTTCTTAAGTTGGCTTTTACCATCATTACCGCGTGCTAGCGGTCTAATGAAAAATTCATCGAAATCGAATAACTCGATAAACGCTTCGTAATTAGCAGTAATTAAAACGAAATTCTTCGACGTCTCGTATTTTACGTTAAACAACCCGGAAAAAAGAATATTCTTAAACACCACTTAATAAATTACTTAATCTACTCATCGTCGAAAGAAAGCCGATTTAAAAAAATGAATCTCTAATCACTGTACTTACGTTGAAATCCTTACACAACGCGATTACGCGCACCTCTTATTCACTCGCCGCATC
Organism: Torymus sinensis; assembly: GCA_030522985.1. Classification (NCBI taxonomy): domain Eukaryota; kingdom Metazoa; phylum Arthropoda; class Insecta; order Hymenoptera; family Torymidae; genus Torymus; species Torymus sinensis. The sequence goes on along the minus strand of JAPYZP010000025.1, from coordinate 40,720 downwards.
CGTAATTTCAAACAGTGCATTCAAAAACAAATATAATTTATACGAGTGATTTTTTCGTCAGGCGCGCCGTACTACTACTCGTCTTCCACACAGTACTTATTCTGCATTCGAAAGACGCCACTTTCCCGCGCCGCAGAAGTACCCTTGTCAAATGAAAAGAGAGAAAGAGAGAGAGAGAGAGCGCAAACTTTTAATTCATTGCGGTTGACAGCCGTGAGGGATTTCTCCGTGTACGGGCGAAACGAGAGAAAAATGACAAGATGACGCTAGCGCGCGCTCACATGTTTCGAACTCGCGTCGTTTTATTGCCACTGACGAGTGGCTCCTCCTCTTCGCAGTTTCTGCGCTCACTATTCGCGCACGCGTGCTTTTAGATAATTTATGCCTAGGTGGCGTTAGGTACAAGGTGTTTGTAATGCATTTTACGTGTGCTTATACATTTTTGCTCAAGTATTGTATAGTTGAAGTACATTACTTTTTACGGATTTCCCTCAGATCTGTACAAATTAGAAGGAAAATCCATTTAAATTGTAAAAAATTATATATATATACATGTATGCGCTCGCTTCTGAGACAGCGTGCAATTATTCATCGTGGGGCAATGGCTTTAATCGCTGAAAAATTAAAGTGATTACGAAAAAATTACATCGTTTCGTATACGTAATTTTAATAAAATTTAATTTACTCTCTCCCCGCCCCTCCTATAGCTGTAAATACTAAAAAATCTTCGACTATTAAAATCATCAGGCGCTTCCTAATCCTGGAGGCACACAAGAGCCAGTCGAATTAAAAATTCAAATCAAAAGGCTTATCTTCAAATTAATACTCCTCGGACTGCGCGGATCGTTGTAATCCTCGTATGCTTTACGACGGATAAAAAACCAATAATACCGCTGGTGGCTCCTCGCGCGCACGTTAATAACTCAGTCGAAACATAAATCGGCAACAATTAATGCCCGCACGCGCTTGCGCGCCGGGTAATCAACGCCTCGACAAACGACTTTAAAAGCATTCTTCTCTCTCTCTCCCTCTCATTCAATACTTGTTTCAAAACAATCTCTCCACCTCCAATTGCGCGCCTGCTCGCATCACTTTCTCACGCGTCATCTGCGACGATTATTTATCGCAACAGCAGCAGCTGATTACAAAGCCCCATGCGCGCAGTGTAAACATCGGTATTTATAACGGGTGCGCAAAAATCGCGATTGTTGCGCCATCGGTGTAATGCCGGAGTCACGCGAGCGATGCACACACGCACGTGCGACGTATATCCTTTATGATGCTGTGTCCTCGATTCGTATTTATGCGTTAGGACGAATTCGTTCGCGATGGATTTTCGTTTTTTCAAGAGGGATGAATGTCGCATAAATATACAGCCGCGAGCGCTGGCTTTGCTGAGTACAAAATTGTGCGGAGTAACTGGTAACTGCAGAATGGGTAGTAAATAATTCAATGGCGGGCAGCTCCGTCGAGTGAATGGCTCTCTGCGTCTCCGATGCTGTTGGAATTTTACTGTCGAGTTAATTAAATGATTTTTCCTTTATGTAATGCTGAAGGGAAAAGTTTAGGTGTGTGTAATTTTGAGAAGGAAACACTACGAAACCCGCATCGCTATTTAGAACATGAAGTAACAGTTAATTGGAAAATTGGCTCCTCTATTCTTCACGATGTTAATTTATAGAGTGAGAGCAGAATAGGAGTGGGTTTAGTAAGATATTGGTTGATAGTTGATTTTGACATTCTTCAAATAAAATGTACAAGTTTATGTTGGCTAATACGATCTTCTTTATCTCGCAGAAAAATTCTTTATCGTGTTAGAAAAGTAAACTTTATGTGTTTAATAAATCCTCCAGTCTAGCATACGAAGAATAATGTTATAAGTTATGCACGACGAAGGTATGAAATGCTTGCATGTAGGACATTGCAATGATTATTCCATCTTGCATCAAACGGCGAATGTGTAAACAATACTTGCACGGTCTTCTTCTGAAACAGCGAAAATTCAAGTTCATTATGTGGGAGTATTCAGATTTGCTTTCGAGAGAATAAACTGCAATTTCAGAACAATAAAGGATTACGATCCGAGCGTCTCACGCGATAAAAAGAAATTATTATTATAGCACATCCAGACAGAGAAATATTTAACTTTTGTTTCACAATTAGGGAATACCGCGCCATGCACGTGCGCGCACATAACTCGCTGCAATTTCGCGTCATACACCTATAAATTAAAAATGAAATTCGCTGCGCATTATTCCGAATTAGGTTCAGGGGCGCGAACCCGATTCACACTCATTAAGCTTCGGGGTATCTGCATTTTTATCACCGCCCTCCGCAACCATAAACATGCGCCTGAAAATTAAAATTCATATACACACGCGCGCTAATGTGCGAATTTCAAAATCCAAACGGCGGGAGTGTTCGCGTGAAAGTGCCGAAAATCTTGGCGTATCTTTTAGCTTCAACTCATAAATATCCTTTTTCCGAAGGTTAACATCCTCCGGGAGGTCAGTGTTTCACAACCAGCCCGTTGAATATTTTAGATTTTTGTTTATGAGAGTACATCGCGTATCTGTCTGTTCGGTAAACGAAGCTGTGTATAGCATAAACACGATCGTCGTAAATTTTAATCCGAACAAAATCAGGACCTTGAAATTGTTGAGGCATTTGACACGCCCGTGACGGACGCATATCTTGCTGCAAATGTCTCTCAAATTCCTCCGTAATATGGCGCGTTTATATTCGGTTTTGCACAACTTTATAGACAAAAAACATAATGCCAAACCGGTGCGTATATTAAACGTCAATTACCGATCGAACTCACCTCCAAATTGCTTTCGCGTATATATAATCTTCATTTCAAATCGCGCGCGCGCGCGTCATCAAAATAACCCGAGCTCATTGTATTTTTAGCAAGGTACGATTACACCTTGCATTAACGGCTAATCATTGTCAAAATTTTTTTCCCGCTCACACGTACCCACGCTATACCCCGCATATCATCAATTTGATCATAACGGATCCTCCTCTTCCTCCTCGCGGCGAGCATATAATGCCGATCCCGTAAATCGTTTCTTTTTTTGTCAGCGCCCAGGCCATTTTTAAAGTCACCCCCCGCCATCCCAGATAATGTCCGCCTGTCAATTACTATACTATATACTTCGCGCTGCAAACAAAATAAAAAGCCTTTGACTCTCGTGATTTGAATTTATTAATAAGACTGCCATTGTGAGAGTTCCGCGAAATAAAAGCACGAGGGGCTATTATTCACGGCTGGCGCCGTGAATCACGTCTATCTTCGTGCGCGAGGGCGGGAATACCTACTGCGAGAGAGATGAGAGAGAGAGAGAGAGAGAGAGAGAGAGAATGCGGAGGTAAAAATGGACGATTGCGTAAGACCCGCGCAGCGAGGAATGTGTCCGTGTGTGCGTCGCGACCTTTGACACGGTGGCGCGAATTTCGTGAAAGTCGAAGGATAATTGGGATGTACGAGGTCCTTGCGATTCGTGAAAAATGTAAGGACGTAGGTAGTAGTATATGTAAGGCACAATGAGCGCCATGCGTGTAAGGGTTGCATCACGAAGGTATTTTTATACGGCTTTAAGGAGTAACTTGAGAAGATTTAATGTCGCTTCACTCCAAAGTTAAGCATAATAATTTGCGTAAAGAAATTGCGGTTATTTGATAAAAGCTTGTACAATTTTATAAATCAAATGAAATTATGAATTATTTTTACCAACTGTATCGTATAGTTATTAAATAAAATAAAATCTCGTAACTGATTTACCACATGTACCGAAATCATCTTAAATCGCCTTGTTTAGCTGCAATTGCCGGATAATAAATTCAGCGCTTTGTAATAGACATTACAGAACTTAACTACGACCATATAAAGCGATTACGTATTACAAATGCCCGAGGAATCTCCATAAATTACGGAGAAAATACACGCAAATAGGTGAAAATCGGCACGACACCTGTCACGCACTCGCGTCCCCCCAAAGAGACCACCTAAATGCCTCAGAACCGATTAGGCGAAATTCGAATTCCTTCGCCAAACTTCAATGGAAAAAATCGATTTCATTTGCCATCCAAATACATATATCCTGACGTAACCTCATCCTCCTCGTATATCTGTGACCCACTGATACACATACCCCAGAGTAGGCAGAATCAAAGCGCGCGCGCGCGACGCGACGCGCCCAAATACTCGCGCCTCTCGTTATGTATACACATACACACACACACACACACGAAAAAATAAACGATCTCGCGCCGCCGTAATTCATATATTAATACTGACCTACAATCTGTCTCGGAAATTTGCATCGAAATTTGTACAGCCGGGGGACCGTGAATCACGCGTCTTCTATTCAAGACTCTTATATGCGTATTACGCAATTGTGCCTCTCTCCCGTGGGCGGCTGCGCTGCAGCAGCGAAAGCGCGCGCGCGACACGTGAGCGTATACACACGTATACATTTAATATACTCTCTAACGTTTGTACATTGCGCGCGACCTTCGCTTTTGGCCAAGTGCTATGGTATTATCATAGAAAAGAGCCTCGTCATTGTGCGGAGACAATGGGAGCGCGATTTATCGCGTGCGCGGTTATAATTTCGCTGATAAAAATCGCGGAATCCCGAGCGCGCGCAAGCGCGCAGAGCCCGGCGAAAGTCACAAGAGGCTGCGATGCTGCAATAACAGCGTTGACGTATTATACACGCGGTAGACGAGTGATTTCTGTCGCGCCGTATGGTCATTATATTCTAATTAATTGCGGGTACGCGTTGATACCGTTCGTTCGTTTCTTTTTTCGGCGATTGCGTAAAAATATACGCACGCGGATGATCGTGTTCGATGTACCGAAGATTCGCGGTTACGTAAATGATAGAGTGGCTGTTAGGTGTACCTAAGTGAAATTAAAAATGAATTTCGTGGATTGATTTGGCGCGACGCGGCGATCTATCAATGCTTTAAACACGTGAAAAACTACGTTTGTTAATTATGGACTTGTTAGTATTCGATGTTGGGTTTCCGTGTTTATGAATAAAATGATTGATGATATTTGTATTGTAATGTAATTGTGCAATCTCTGGATGCGTGTTTGTATACGTATATATAAAGACGTACGAATAAGTGATTTAATTATGCGTGTAATCCCGAGTGGAATAAATATAGGTTGCGCCAGCGGGAGGCGCGAAAAATGCTAAACCGAGGAATTTAAATCACGCGCGCGTCGAAGCGACGACGAAGCCTGCTGACTGCGCGCGCACGTCTGACTTACAGGTATACGCATAAGTTTTTGATAAATATGATTAATAATTTAGAATATTCTAATAGAGTCGTATTACAAACGGCGCGCGCTATCGAGCCACTGTCACTTATTCCTCCTGCGCGCGAGTGAGAAATTACCCAATAGACGAAATATGAGAAATTTTAAGTGTGTAATTACTGCGCGTGCGCGCGCGGCGTTATTAATGTTCTTAACCAATCGTTTGAGATAAGTTGTATTAAACGTCACTTCCCTATGTTTAAGCCTCGCTATCAGATACACGCGGTTAGATTCTTAATGCTTGTTGGGCATGGAGAATTGCCGCTAATGCGAAAAGAATAGCCGGGTGTCATAGTAAATACTCGTGATTTTTCTTTAAAATCAATGTACAGTTATTTGCGTAGGTTTGCCTAGCTGTATCTTTGATGAAATGCTTATAAAATATTGTATATCTCGCTGTGTCATGCATATTTATTGGATTTTTTCAAAGATAATGTCTTGCACTATATTGAATACCACGTGGCTACTGTTTTTTTTATTGTCTTTAAAGTTTTTTCTATGCGACAGAAAAAACACGGAAATTATTTTATTGGCTGTTTATCGGCCGCTGATTATTGACAATCCACTTATTTATCTGTGTTGACGTAAAACCATATTCATTGAGATTCGCCAAAAATAACACAAACTATTTGTATTGTCATTTTATTTAATAACTAAACGCAACGGATTGGCGCACGAACGAAACTTTATTCAAACCGCATTCCTACATATTCTATTCCACACGGGAAGAATGACTCTCGCCTGCATAAAATTATGATTATAAGTCATTCTGAACAATAACCGAGGCATAATCTCCGCCATTAAAATGAATCCGCTGGCGAAAAGAAAAAACTCGGCGAGTTTGATAAATTATTGAAGCTAATATAGTAAGCTCTTTTCACTTTATTGTCGGGCTGAAAAAGTCCCGTGATTGTCTTTTTTCTTAAAACAAAGATAAAGCCGCGATCTGTGAAATATTATTTTTAAATTTCGGCGGACTTATATTTTTCTCGTCTCGGTACGATATAATCCATTTCTTTTTTTAACCATCGATTCATCTTAGCGAATGTAATTATAGATACGGATTCGTCGCATCCGCGTTGAAAATAATGTCCCGTCGACATTAGTCGTTGCTTTTTCGTAATATATTGATTTACAGCTCAAAATTTTATAAGCAATTATTATTTTTAAAAGAGGCTACGGTGTAGTTTCACTTAAAAATTCTGTATCGAGGATGACTCTAATTTAATTGCTTTTAAATGGAATCGTTTAATAAATTATTTTTGTTCAGAAAACCGGTTCGTAGCAGTATTTCAAGAGTTTAGAAACTAAAATGTATCAAAATCAAGCATTACATTATTTAAGATTTATAAATATTATTTGGAATTGCTTTTTCATAAATTATTTTACCATTTTTAAAAACAAGATAATTAATTCACAATATTTTGGCATTTTTATAAATAATTGATCTCAGGATGTTCAAACAATACCAATTACTACCTATATGCTCATACATACACTTCTCGGTTTAATAAATTACAGTGAGTCTGTGCAAACACGTACATTCCACTTTTTCCACAGTCCATTAACCTTTTTATTGCAACCTGGTACACACTTACGCATTCTACTCATCCGGAGGGAGACTTTATGTTTCGATTTTCCATTTTTTACGAACTCGTTACGAAATTTCGTTTTACAAAGTACGAAGACATGGGCGAAGCTTTTTTTTTATTCGCGATACTTATACTTCCCCGACATTGATTGATTTTAATGAGAAAGTCGAGGCAAAGCATTTGTAGTCTGACGAAATTTGCATTTTAATGCAGGCGAGATTGGCTTTGTAGTTTACATTTCGGATGTTTTACATATGAAAATTCTAACACGCGACACTTTAACCAGAGGATATAATCTATCGCGTGAATATATTTTATTGCTTATTTAGAAAAATGTGAAACGACCCGGGTTAGGGTAGATTTTAAATCCCATAAGTTTCACTAATTATAATATTTCGAGCGCGGAGCGAAGCGACGTGTCAAAATCGTGGAAAAATTTGGTTAAAATTTGCTCTCTAGATAAGTGCGGATTAAGCAAAAAAATTTTTTGAGTAATCTCGAGTTTTACATAAAATTAGAGTTGAGGCATGCCCAGCTTGAAGGTGTTTCGTGTGCGAGAGATATTCAAGACAGAAATTTAATTTTATAAAATCGAATGATGATAATAATAACTGCACACGAGTCGCTGCGCGGGTACAAAAGTAAAAAAGCTAATTAAATGCATTCTCCGCGTGAATACAAGCGAGCATTGAAATAAGCAATAATTATCGTGAAGAAAACCGTTAATCGCGAAGAAAACATCTGTTCCGGCGAATTTACGGCGCGCGAATCGAAATTTCTGGTAAAAAAAAAAAGTAACAACGAGCGTCTCGTGTCAGTTCTTTCGCGAGATAAAAAGCCAAGGGATTTCGTTACGACTCTAATATGTTTGGGTTGAAGTGTTTCTTAATGCATATGTAAAATTGTAGATTATCTTGTAATTTTAAATAATTATAAAAGAATATTAGTTTCCAAAGGTGTTTCTTAAAGAAGTTTGTTAAAATATTTCTTTTATAACGATAATTCAAAAAGATTTATGGAAATAGGATCGACGATATTAACACGTGCACAATAAAGTTCAAAGAACTGTGGGAGAATAAATTTTTGAAGGTACCTATGACGTTGGGATTACTAATATATAAATCGTTTCAGACATGGGAATCGAGCAAATCGAAGTTTAAATCTCGTTATTATATTATACAAGTCAAACTAGTCTTCAAATTAATTTCCTTCTCGTAGTCCCAAGAAGTAATAAAGTATAAATAGCTATGCGAAGATTCCAAATTTTTGACAAATCGTTCCATTAGCTACTAGTATCCGAGTATACGTAATATCCAAATATACCAGTCTATGAAACATTGTTTTGATTGTATTCTCGTGACACGAGACCATCGCCCGATATGTCGATTTGCGCTGGCGGTGTATATACTTAGTGTGTACTTCTCAGATCCAAAACCGGAAACCTGACCTGCGACCGTTGCCACTGTGTAACCTCGCGATGATTAATGAGATTTATATAGTAGTAATTTTTCATTGACAGTTTTATTTTATTAATCGTCGAATTTGTGGAATTTGTGTGGATTATACGAATATCGAGTTATCGAGTTCTGCTGGATTGGTACCTGTGCGATTGACCGGTTTTCAATGATTTGCCCATTTGTATGATAGTTAAGGGGACAAAATAGGGATTCTTGGTGAAAATTAAGATCGAATGTTATAATTATACCGGTTTTTCTTTGGTCGAATGTAGTTCTCAGAACTAGTGATTTAATTTTCGAAATGAACTTCATTTATCAATTCATTAAATTATATCGCCAAAAATAAAAAGTTTTATAAATCTCGCACGTTGAAAAAATAAAGTCACAAATAAATGCAAATAGCAGTAAAGACAGGAACGATAATGCAGTAAGCGAAACATGTTTAATGAAATTTTTCACTCCAAACTTCAACCGTCTGATCAATTACACTCTCCCTTCATTGTCTCGGTCCCACAATAAATTAAATCCAGCTAAAAAAAGGAGAACCGCTCATTTTCGCGAATACGTATATATATAACCACGCAGCCTCTGCGTTCAATCATGACGATTCGTTTAATTAAAAGCGCGCGGACCGGTAGCCAACGACGAAGTGAAAGACGCGTCGAGGGAGAGTAGTGAAATTAAATGTAAAATGAGTCGGGTTTCGGCACTTTCATTTTCGGCGATCCGGCGATTCGATAAGCCGCGCGTCGTCGTCGTCGTCGTCGTCGTCGTCGTCGTCGTCGCTCGCGCATGTGCCTGGCAGATAAAAAATAAAAGAGTCGTTGCGGTCGCGTTGAATAATAAAATCGCCGGTAGATTGTGCTAGAATCGGACTTGAGCGTATTATATGTTGAAATTTGTTATCGACGATGTTTACACTGCTCTACGGAAGTTATTTTAAAATTCATACCAATTACTTATATATACGTCATTATAAACTTTTCATTTATATCCACAACACACACACACAGGATGACCCAATACTCCTCCGAGTTATTTTCCGTGTTATCTAAAAATTTTCCCATCAGACCTCGATCGCGAAGATATAGAAGTTAATGAAAAAAACAGACTTCAATGCCAAATACGTCGTCGTGTCTCTAGTTGCGCACGGGCGCGCCGTGCTGTAGTAGTGGATTAAAATTAAAATTCCTCTCGGCATGGCCTTAAATCACGACCCACTCCCACCGCTGAAAAAAGTTTCGCTGCTTGCGTGTGTGAGTGTTGGCGTAAATTGGTCGCACCATAAACAACGCTTAGAAACCTCTATCTCTCTCTCTCTCTTCTTCTTCTTTTTTTGCATAATCACGTGAGTGCATAACACGTCCGTCCGGAGTGAAATGCTTTCTCGGACCCTGTGACAAAGTCAAAGGTGATACCGCGCGCTTGATTTGATGGATCGGGGAAAGTATACATTTCGCTGCGTGAAACGTTATGTCACCCGGCGATCCGAAACCGATCCTAAGGTTTTTTTTTATCCCCGCTCGTTTCTGCGTTTATTGTCCGTTAGTGTATAACTAAAAAGCTCGCGGTCGTAAAAGTCGCGGCTATCTTTTTTTTTTGCTTCGATGCTCGTAAAGGTGTGCGTATTTCCCATAGCGGATGATGATCAAGGAAGTCGAGAAGGTGAATCGCGGATTCTTGTATTTTTTTTCGCTTTTTTTTTCTCTCGCTCGTGCCGCTAAATATAGAGACGTGCGCTTTTTCGCGTTAGGGATTTCTGGGTGTTACATTCGATTGGGCCTTTCACGCGATGTCTAATATTTGTAGAAGCAATAAAAATATGAAGGATATTGAAAGCTTCCTCATTATTGCATATAAAATATGTAAAATTTTATTTAACACGGAAGTATATTATGCGCAATAATTCAATTCTATTATATTGTGGCTTGAAAATAGCGTTCAATAAAATTTTATTTCACTTCGAAGATTCTATCGTTAAGATTATTTCAATATATTTTATTTGAATCCTTTTATAAATGTAAATTTATAATCAATAAGCCGATTATCGTCATTATTATTGAGTAATTTGCCTCAATGATAATTAATTTTAGCTGGAAAGTACTTGTCGGAATAATGTCACTTGCGAGATTAATATCATGCTTAATTAATGCACTTTATGAAACCATTATTCTCTTTACAAAATGTAAGTAATGCATCAATATCTTCAGTATTTTTCGTATAAAAATGACAGTCGATTAATAACTCTATTATCGCCTCGAACAAATCGCAACACACGATTTTTCTCCTCATTTTCCCACAGTGAGAGAGAGAAAGAGAAAAAAATGTTTTCCCACTTACAAAACATTACTTTCGACGCGTCGAAAAGTACACACCTTATCGACTCGAAGCACACGTTCGAGAGGCAGTAGAAGACGCCATTGACAGCCATTATTTTAACACCTAATGGCTGTCGATAAAAATCGCGCCGTCTTTTCTCGTGTGCACCAAGCGCTGCTACGCCGGCCCAAACAGCCCGAAAAAAATATAAGCAATAAAAGTTTTGTTCTCGCTAACTAGCTGAAAAAAGCGCTATTTTTATCGGGTACGTAATAAAATTAAAAGTTTGTTTATTGCTGAAGTTTCTGGACGATTTCGTTGGGACAGACAATGTCGGAGCAAGGGGATTGTATTAATAGAATTTTTACGACCAATCGGCAGGTACCCTCATCAATATCAGTTTTTTCGTTCGACATTTTCAATCTTGTTGTTGTGTTATTGTCAACAGATATTACATCACTTATCTCTAATACCTTAATATAGACTATTTAAAAGTATATAAATTATAGAAACTCCTAATTCGTTACGTAACCAATGGTAATTAGGACGCGATAGCATCGAAAATTATCTCGAATTCATTTATGCAAGCCGGACACGAATTTTTCACGTAAAAACGAGCAGTTAAATTCGGCCGCTTTAAGATATCGTCAATAAAAACCTCATTAATAACGGAAGCACACCGTTTTCGACTACGTTGGCGCGTCGTAAAAATCCTATATACGTCGGCTCGTAAAACCAACGGTTTGATGTGAGCGCGCGGCGTTTTGTTGCAAGCAGTCACTTCGTGCGTAAGTACAAACAACAGAGAGTGTGTATATAGAAAAGCGAGTGGAAAGCACCCAGTTTTAAAGAGGACGACAATAAATACAGCACGATTTTCATCTTATTCACTCGGCGGATTTGCAATTTCTTTATCGAAATGCGGAATTAATGAGGTTACTATGTTGACGTATGACTCATAGCATACGTGATACGTTACTCGGGGGGAACATTATGAAATATATCTTAATGGAGTAAGGTGTGGAAAAATTTTACCCTAAAGCAACTTTTAAAAACAAAGCATCGCATAACGTGACGTCATCGCGACTCTGTTTACGTATTACAAAGAGCTTGCGAGCGACCGATCGCTCCTTTATGGCGAAGATTAAAAATCTCACCATTCCATTTTTCCCTTTACTCGGACTCTTTTTTATCCTTTTTTTTATACCCATTTACCGGTCGATGGACATTACATAACGTTCTTTTATTGCCGCGCATACGCGAATACGGTTACATTCGTTGTGCCATTGAACTTTAATACGTTATAACTTATAGCGGAAAATTGTAGTAAAAATTTCAATGAAAGTATTATTATGCTTCAGGGCGTAAACACGGCCAAGAAATTAAAGTCGTTAACTTTTCGAGAGAAACGAGGTTAATAAATTAACCTCAGTTTCGCAGATTGTAATGTCCAATCAGACGTAAGAACGTTTCTTTATCCTCCCACAGACTCTTGTTTTCTCAAAACGAGCTTACGTTTCGAATACTATTAAAAATTTTATCACAGCCATTACAAGTACTTGCTTTCTAAAAGTTCCTCAAAGCTTCTACAAGAACGACTATTTTTGCAATTTGTTTCCAATTGAATTTACAAGCCCCATGAGCAAACAGAACTTCTCCTTTAACAACTTCATTTGGCAGCGATTTCACGTCGTCCTCACGACAAATTCTGTGCAGGGTCCTCGCCCTATATGACAAATTGAGCCGAGCACGCGAAACTCGCGGGCAAAAATGTCGCCCGCTTATACGGCGGCGATTCTCCGTAAACGATCATTACGTCGCGGTGCGACGGCGGCTCTCGGTATGTCGATGCCGATTGCGCAAACACGCGGCGCGATCCTCTCGCATCTTCGCTCCATACATGACATCCTCGCCTTTCGGAGGCGAATTCCTGGGCGACGCTGTCCTTTCGAGCCTCTTCTCATATTTATCGCCGATAAATAATTGAGTTGTTTAGGTTAATGCGCGACACGCCGCGCGTGAAAGTCCCCCGCATTGTACTGTTCGATTTGGCAAAGTAGAAGGTTGTGTTTCTCTGTGTTTGGCTTGTTAACAGATGTTCTTCTAGAAAGTGTCGGCCGGGGCTCGTTACAAAATTTGCTTATAGGAGATATTAATTGGGCAATGATGTGTGTAAATATGTGGAGCGACAATTCAATATATAAATGGGGTCCAATTTATGGCTCGAAAGAGAAACTGCCTAGCGACGATGTAAAAAGTAGATGCTTTATTTCTGGAGAAAGTCGTAAAAAATACGATTTAATTCGGCTCAGTGACACGTGTAAAGACTGTCGGCGAAGTGAGGTAGAAATTAATCGACATTTCATTGCTTGTATTGTTGTAAACGATTTAGAGTGGAAAGATTTTTGATGGATGGGTGAATGTAATATCTAACAGAAACATTAAGTAGAGTAATTTTTAATAATGAATTGGAGTGTTACGTTAATCCAATCTTTAGTTTCAATAGAAATATTAAATTATTTAAGCAATATCAAGCTGAAATCGGTTATAATAGAATAATTATATTTAAACAAGTAATTCATCTACTTTCGATTTCGTGTGCATTATCTCTTTTAATTTGGTAGGTTTCAAAATTCCCCCAAGTGCGAGAAGCAAATTTGCCTCCTATAGAATTAAATTCATTATAAATTATAGAGAAAATTGAGTAATTTCAAGTCACGAGCAATTTGGGATGCCTGTATCGCCTAAGTATCCAATAACCTGAAGCATTTTACGATTACCGATTTCAGTGATGAAAATACTTCACCCTGACTGGCATTTTATTTATTGTCGATAAGTTTGCTCAAACGGGAGAATCAAATCTTCATTCAACATGATAGCCTTTATTTATTAGTAATTTAATACTAATACTCGTTATTTTATCACACATCCAGTTAATTTTATTGTTATATAGTGTTTTCTTATGTACATGTAAAAGACGTTAGAGTGAAAATTCAATTTGATTTATGGACATCACAGATACGCATCGCATTTCTTCAATTCATCACTACCTTTTCGGTTACTGGCCATCTGTTGGAGTTGCTTCTCACTATATAAGGATCTAAACTTAGCGCAAGTTTGTTTTTTCTTTTTTCTTTCTTTTTCATCACACACGCATCAGCTGAGTATGAGGCTGATTCGTCGTGATTCGTAAGAGATAATAGTCGAATGGTTACCTCTCGCCTTTAGGCAACGCACTTTAATTGTTGTAGACTATTGCTGTCCCGTTCTATGCTTTTAATTCACATCTGATATGTACGCGTCTCTTTTCAATAATTATATTTTGTAACCCACTTTGTCGTATGTTTGGAAATTTTTTTTTTTGACTATATTGTTTTTTTTGTCGCGGGTGATGAGTTGAGGACTATGGCGTGGCGATAGAGTTAGATAACACTTGACAAGTGGTTTATGCTCTAGGTGAAAGTTTTATGCGCGAAAAAAAAAATTTATAATTGTCTTGCGAAGAATGACCGTTGAATGACAATTATGTAACGCAAAGGAGGATATTATTTAATTTCGCTGGATCGATTAATATTAAATTTATTGCCTTTTAATTTTCGCCTTGTCCGCGTGGCGCATAATGCATATACGCCGAAGTATGTCAGTGGTGCGCGTTTTTGCATAAATAAACAAACCGAGCTGTTTACCTTAATTTATCATGCCGATTCTGTGATAAAACATCGAAATTTTTAAATAATTTTCATAAATAACGCGTAAATTTTATGCAAAAATGGCATTTGCAAATAAATTTGTTGAAACAGTTTGCAAAGGCGATCATTCGATAATTAATTGGCATCTTTAAAATCGAATTATTTCTTCATAACTTTATTATAAAAATTGATGAGATAGTATCGGCTCACATTGATTTCACGATACTGCGCTTCATTGCTGAAAGGGTCTGCACGATTTCGGAATTTATTAATAAGCCATTAACGACTCTTTCGCAAATCCGATACTGCGCATCATCCGCGTTATACCATAACAACATCCTAAACAACCTCCGTCACCCAAAGACAAAACTACCGTATTATCTCATTCTTAAAAACCATCAAAATCCTTATGAAATTACTCATCGTGTATTACACCGACGACTCATGATTCTTTTGTAACTTCCCAAACCGCCTTTACCGAGAAAATCATCGTACACGGATCGCGGAATTTCGGAATTATCACGGGCCCAGGTGCGCGCATGCGCGGGCGCCATTAAGATATACTTAGCGATTCATCGATTAGGAAAGACGGGAGGCCCCCGACTCTTAATTTACGATCGCCGGTTTATCGGCTAGCGTACGCACTCGTGCGTTGCGTCAGGCCACGTGGATTCGTCTCTCTCTGTCTCTGGCTCGTCCTCCGATACCGATCTTTTATGATATTCGGTCGTAAAATTTGACGATTTGCATTTTGATCGTGATTTTTTTACAGCCACGCGCAAAGGCTGAAATTGTAGCGTAATTTACACCTGCAATGCGCGGGTTTTCGGAATAGGCACGAATCAGCGGTGACGTCAGTGGTTGATGATCGGAGGGATGTGGTAAAGCTGTGATACAGCCATGACGACTTTGTTTTCGCGGATTGTAATTGTGGTTTTCGGTGACGGCCGAGGTCCGGGTATCCTCGAAATTTTTAAATTCACCAGAAGAAAGGTCTTCGGGTATGATAATGAATTGCTCGCTCATTATGTGATTAAGACTAAAGCCAGGTGGCTGAATGATATTTTTTTTTATTTTTAAAGTATAATTTTTGATATTATTTGACATTATCAAATTCTAGGCGTGCGCCTGGCCAAGGTGTAAATATAATTAGAAATTCTTTATTCTAAATCTGATTTTATCTCACATTTAAATATTTTAATCAAGGCCTTAATAAACTTCGTTTTAAGAGTCGTCTTCATTTATACATAGCTGAAAGTCAAACATTTGTAAAATTTCAAATGTTTTCGAATATGTTGGTATTAATTTCTGAAGCTCCTAAGATACCTTTATCTTTAGCTGATTTATCATTTAGCGAAAAAAACGTGTGTACATTTAAGGCGCGTCTACCGAGAAATTTGGAGCACCGTTTCATAATACAATTACGAAAATCGTTTAATTACGCTGTTTAGAGAAACGTATCTTGCAATAATTAACTCTTTGTCACCCACGCGTTATTCTCCTGCTATTTTGAGGAAGAGCTTAACGACTCTACTGATGAGCCAATTACAGCACATTAGTTAGCTCTGAAGTATTGCATTAATCAAATTATGCCTACTGAAATTTCGTAATTTATTCCGCCACTGTCATGTATAGCTTCTTCACAATTAGACTCTGCTTCCTTGCGATTTTGATTCTAATGGTCGAGGCGCTCCTTCATTTTTTTTTTATTTTCAAATTCTTTTTTTCTTCTTGTTGAATGTCCGGAGAGAGGAACCAAGGTCGAAGATCCTCCTCGACCTTGGCTGCTGCTTGATGAGCGGCTCGCGTTTATCTTTCACTTGAATGTCAGTCTCTCCGAGGTATTATTATGGGTATTTCGTTTGATTAATCAAGCGCTTAATTTTTTGTTGCCCTATCTGCTTTTTGAGAAACTTTCACTTCATTCTTCAGAAGAGCCTTTATCCGGGAATTGATTAGAACTATTGAAAAAAATCGCCCGTGTGTCGAATCGATCCGGCGCTCACAAAAACGCTAATAACTAATATAAAGCAATCAATTATTATAAGAATATTATTCTCAAACATCCGACATTTAATTCACCTAAACATGTTTCCGACAGATTGATGAACGCTCTTATAATCGTAGGAATAATTTCAGCTCGAGACTTCCTCTTATCCGTATAAAATTAAGCCTTCGCCCCGTGGAAACTCTCGCGCCTCGCCTTACTTATACCCCGAAAAATTTATTGTAACAATTACGAGAAAATGACTTTTGACACGCGTGATCGCGCGCTTATCTCGGGCCGGGCGCGTTTCATCTCGTCCTTGCAGTGCCGTCTCGTTAGGACACCGAAACGTCCTTGTTTAATTAATCGTGCAAGAGCGCGCGAGCTTTCGCAAATTTTTTTGTACGATCGCCGCTGAAAGTTACTGCGCTCGCCCGTCCCCATTATTAACATACAAACGAGGCGAACGATTAGCGAACAATTTGTTATCAAGATTTATTATCGCGGTAAAAAAAAAAAGAGCTTTGGCAAATCCGACGGACTTTGTTGTCAAATATAGTTATTTCCATTACTGCGCTAATAGTTATGCAACTGATTATGACGGTATCCGGTTTTTGGCCGACAAAAATTCGCAGCTATATATCGACGTGATTCATATCCACAAAAATCCCGGGTTTTTTGCAACCGATCCCATCCGCGTCTATTCTTATACTACACGTTTTTTGTGCCTACTCTCCATGACAATGCAGAAAGCTTCCGCAAACGGTGGAGCTGTTCTGCCTCGTCGTCATCCTCCTTCCCTCGCCTGTCCCCAACCAAAAATCGCACAAGTGCATCAGCACCAAATTAAGATCTCCGACGCAGGACCACTTTCATTACCATACAATGTGTGCGCGTATACCCTATACCTACATCCAGCTTCGGAAACTCTCGTCGCGGCCAAAAAGTGAACACCTCACTTGACTCATCCTCTCCACCTCAATGTCGCGCTTCTGGACAAAGAGCGGGGCGCGAAACTCGTTTTTTTGGCTTCGAGCGCCTCTCCATCGTCATTAGCCTCTCTCAAGACGTTTTATTATTGTAACGGCCTTGGAGAGAGGATCTTTCTCTCTTACTCCACCTCTCTCTCTCCCGCTCTTAATTTATGAACTATAATCCCCCACCGAGGCACACACACACACACACCGGCCGTACAGAGCCAACTTTCCAGATGCTTCTCATAAAAATCAGCTTTTTTCGGTTACGATCGCGTCCGTGGAGAGGAGAGATTATTAGTCGCGTGATTAGACGCGTGCGCGATTCTGCTCGTAGGAGATTTGGCGGGGGTTTTACCTTGATTTCTGAGCGATCCTCGGCCGCTCTCACACACGCGTGCTGTGATTTATTGGGAAGTTCAGTGCACTTCGACTCGCCTCGAGCGTCCGCGCGAACGCGCATAAGGTCACTGAACGTCCTTCGCTAATTTATGATAATTAGGTAATTTATTTATCGCGCACGCGGGCCTAACCATCTCGTACAACCGGTGCTCCGTCTAATTCCCCATTGTCGAGTCTTATATTCTCGAAGTTATATATCCATGCGAGAATTATATTCCGCTAACTTATCGAGAAGGGATCATTGCGTTATAGGGTCGTTATGAAATCTCATCTCTATGGATGTGCGAAGAGAGGCTGAGCGTCTCGTGAGTTGACAGCGCGTAGTTGAGGAATTCCCGATAAATAATTCGGCCAAATAAGAGTTTGTTCATTAGCAATAAAGTACGGCGAGGCCTCGTCGTCGTCGGATAAAATCTCAATATAGCCATAAAGTATTGTCTTTATTACCTCAATCAGTCGGATTACAATTAATTCGGTTTCTCATTAGTCGCGTTGAAATTACCCGGCGGCGCGCGAGAATATTTATATATATATATTCGCGCGAACCGGGGATACTTTGGAAAATCAAATATGCATTGCAACGAAATAAAAAGAGTCGCGTCAATCATCTCAAGTGACAGCTGAATAAAATAGCGTGTATAATATAGCGCCACGGGGTATTTAAATTTTATTGTAAACGCGTTTCTGAATTTGACGTGTATATCGAGACAATGTATAAAGGAACGAGACATTTGTTTTGATGGGGAATATAATTTGGCCGCGCTTACGCAAACGCTTGCGAATTGAGATTATGCAAAGAAGGATTTTATCGAAATCAATACCAAACTTGTTTGCTTTGCTCTAAGTGTCAAGTGGACAGTTGTCCCGATTCAGGATTTCGCTGAAATTCTAAATTATGATTGACGCAGGACCTCTCTCCCCCACTAAACGTATCCGCTATGCGATCAGCATAATTTCAATAATGCGCTAATGCCGCGCTGATTTTGATGTAAGAGAAGAAAGCCAGTATTTTATGTAACATTTCAGTTTCATAGGCCGCCTCGTTAACGTATCGAATTTTGATTTACAATAATGTAGCAAAATAATAATACTGAAAATTACGCAATTATTTATATCTTGGCGACCAAAGCCCATCTCCGCGCAGAAAGAGTGTCAACAAACTGCGCATGCAATCCTCCTCGAAGCGGGACAATGTCAGCGTACACTTGCACTCTAAAACTGCAGATTAATTACGTCTCCGCGACTCTCTCGCGAGCGCGGCAATAACACACTCGAATTGACCTCCTGACCGCGGCGGGAGGAGACACAGACGCTCGCCTGCAGCAGCACCTCATTACTTACACGCGGCTGCACGCGAGGCTCCTTCGTTTTTTTCTCTCCTCTCCTCCCCGATGAAAGGATTAACATTCCACTCGCGACTTTTCTCCACGTGCGCGCGTATGTATTGCCCGCGAATTTGAATAGCATTGTGGGGATTAATTAATTCGATTAGAGGCGCTTTTGTGCAGGATTAGCCGGTTATTTATGCGAAGTAAAACGTCTTGTTTGCACGTTCGCGCGCGCTACACAGTGTACGTGTAAGAGAGGGAGGAGAGAATTTTTCTATATACGTGCGGCAAGGAGGCGTGAAGCTCGTTAATTAATAATTCGATTTATCTTGGCTGCTGTAAACGTCTTACTTATAAAGCGCCTGCTGCTGCTGCTGCGCGGGTTGTGTAAGCTCTAATGAAGTTCGCGAAAAACGTGACGCGCAAGGATGAAGGCTTTGGTCGCGGCTTTAACGATGAGGGACAATGATTTGTAAAAAAATGATGTTGACGATGCTCTTTTGTGGAGGAAATGAGGTTGTAAGCAAATGTTTCTTTTTGTGATTTCAGAACCAGAAGTGCGACATTGCTCGCGAGGTTTGCTGCACCCTAAAGAAAGAAAAGCCCGCTCATGGTAAGTTGAAAGCTTCATTTTTAACAATAATTATAATTCTCATAAACTTCATTTTTAATATCGCGTGCGACAAGAAACGCTAAAAGTATTCGTACCAATTAAAAGTCATGATGATTCAGTTAGGCTTTATTTATGTTTATGTTTGTTTATTTGAGACGGATCGAGTTATTTTATAAAAAATGTCGACAAGGACGGGATATAAATAGAATTCAAATAATTAAACACCAACGCAAAATTTTATTACACAAATGTTTTTATTACAAAATATTTTACACCCATCGTGTGAACGAAAAGAAAAAAATAAAAAAAATATTTATCATAATAATTAAACTTCACTCTCGAGACGCCCGAAAATCTCAACCACACGAAAGAGATATATCCAAATAAAAAGTCTGCGTATTACGCTGCAGGAATCCAATTACATAACCGGCGCGCGATCGAATAAATCAAACCAATCAACGCACAATAGCCAAATATATCTTGCCGTTTGAGATTTCACTCTTCCCGATCTAATTATCTCGCGCGCGCTCACCTCACACTAGCGAGAAAGATACTCGCATACGTTTGGCAATAACCGAAAACAAATAAATCTAGCGATCGGCGAAAGTGAAAAGCCCGGCGCAATTATCGCCTCCTCTTACGCCACACACACACACACAAACTCCATCGAAATCGTCATATGCGCGCGCGGGCATACCTCTTTCCAAAAAGAAAGAAGAAAGAAAAAAAGACGATTTTCAAACGATCACCGCCGCCGATAGAATTCCGGTCTGTCTCCACAGCGCGGAAATCCCTAACTCCGCGGGCTCGCGCGTCCACATTAGCATAAAACGCCGAAACGAGGAAAAAGGACGGAGAGTGAGGGAGAGAAAGAGAGAGAGAGAGGCAAGCGCACGCGTAATCGACGCGGGAGAAAGTCGTTAAAATGCCCCCGAGGATCCGTGCGGCGATTACGTCAGGCTTGTTTATGCGGCGCAAGGGCGATCGCGCTGCTGTGGAATTCGCGAGCGCACGACGCGAGAGGCCTTAACCCCCAGACGACGAACGAACGAACGCGCGCAGATGCGGGAGTGGGTTAAGCCTGCGAATTATTATGCGCTTTATGTTGCTGTCGCTGCGCTGATTTTATGCGACGTTCGACGGATCTTTTATTTATGCGTCGCGACGGTTGCGGTCCGGCACATAATACGCGCCTCTCGATTACAGGAGGGGGATAAGGATTTGCGCGCGCGCGTATATTCGCCAAGTGTTTTGGATTGGCTTTGGCGCCGGGAAGCATTTCGATGGGAATATATAGTGAGGATTATATTTTCGTATAAGTAATAATAAGTTATTGGCTTGTGAAATTTTGAGAACTTGCTTAATTAAAAATTTTTTTTTTTTTCGTCAAGAATGCTAAATTAGATTACAATTTTTATAGCGTGGGATTTTTTAAATTCGGAATATAGACAACAGCGAAGAACTAAAATTAAAAATATTTAACGATTTTTTTTTTGTTAAATCGGTAATTATATGGACTAATGAGTGATAAATCATTTTTAAATTCTTAATTTAAATTTAAATTAAAAATATTTTTGACGTGACTACTATGGGCTTTGAAGAGAGACACGGGAAGAAGAAAAAACCTAAATTGATCGCAAGGGAAAAAACCCAAGTACATCATTTTGCTGCTATAATATTAAGGTTAAAAAATGTTGACGTGACTTCGCGAATATCAATCATTCGAATGGCTCAATGGCTAGATTTCTCATTTATGATTTTAAAAGAGCATCAGCTATACGTATATCCATCGATTTGCATAGAAATAAATTCAATTTGTTAGCAATTGGTTGCACAAAGTGAAAGATAGTCCATGTTAAATTACCAAAGATTGTCTTAACGAAGATGGTGCATGTCACGGTACACTACTATAAACCTGCTTCGTCGATATCCCAGTTTGATTCGAGATATCCATGTCGCAGATGACTCTTTGACTGGTTACAATGACAAATTACCAGTTGTAATCTTGTTACGCATCATTTATCGACACAAGTATATCTATAATAAAAATATTAAAATTTCAAAACGTCATCATCCACACACACCTTTGACAAAGTACAAACTTCAAACGCGCGTTAACACATGCACACATCTCAATCCCAACTCATCGTTTTCGTAACACAGGCGTTAATTATAATGTGGCACGTTAGTAGTCTGACAGAATCCCCGAAACTAGCAATTTATCAAAAGCACGCGCGGGCAGATATCAATATACACGTATAACCCTATATTACCTTTGCTACATCATCGTGGCACAGTTCTACCACTTCGAAGCCCAAAATTAAGCGCGCATCACACGTTTCTCAGCTCTGCGCACTCGCATCATCAATCCTGTTGCTCACGCCCATACGTACGTGCACGTACTTATGTACTTTTTAAATAATGAGTCCGCGTTGCGAAAGCGCAACGTCTGATTGGCCTTTTTCTCGCCGGAAATTTTTCTCCATCACAACGGCGCTGGCACGACGCGCGTATATAAATCGAATGATTATAAATATACTGAATGCGCCCCGAGAAGATCGGGAAAACCGAGACGCCACCATATCACAATCAAATTTTCGCGCGCCAGTAATTTCTCACGCCGCGGGTGGGATTTCCCATTGTCTGAATATCGAATACCGAGGTTACATATGTCCGCCTGTGTATATGTAATTCATGCCCGCGTGTACTCGCTGATTTCGGGTATTAAGTTTATGATCGCGGCCCTTAAGAGACGTAATGATAAATATTATGTAAGGGGAGTCTCACTCGCGAGTTCGGCCGAGGGGAATATATATGTGTCAGATGTGTTTTCGCGAGAATCGCGGGCAACGAGCGCGTTTTTTTCCGGAGAACGTACATAAGTAAGCCGTTTGAGTTTTACTTTTTCTGTGAACTAAATTAAGAGGAAAGGAGAGAGGGATGGAGAGAGCGTATACGAATGAGAGTAACGGTTTTAAAAGCGCGCGTTAATCTTCTCTTTGATCAATTTATAACATGAGAAGCAAAAACTAAATAATTCATTTATAAAAATCCGTGTGATGTTTCGACAGCTGATGTATGTAGGAATGTGATGCGCGCGCTCGCTTACCGTATAAAAAAGAAAAAAGGAATAAATTACAATGGCCAAAAAATTCTCGATCCATCACAGGCGCGCACAATGATTATCCCCGCTGTTGCGCAAACGTGTATATAACGATCCAGATTTCCCCCCCCCCCCCCCACCGGGATTCCCGATCTCAATGCAATAACGATCGCAGGAGAGAATAACACAAAAGAATCGGCCGACCTCGAGTTATGATCCCGGATCGGCGAATATACGCGATTCTCCCCCAAAATAAACGTGCATATATATGTATGTGTGCGTGCGTGCGCGCGGGCCTGTTTTCACCAGAGGAATGCGTCAGCGCAACCTCGTAGCCGCGGGGAGGGACAATCGATCGATTCACGCGGGCGCGCGCGGGGGAAATTGAACGGCCTCGCCGAAAAGCGGCGAAACGTGTGTAACATCTGGCGCCTCTCATCTTTCCTCTCCCCCTCTCACCTCCGTCAGGCAGGATCATAAAAAATTCCAGTTTCTCCGATAATGGGTTCCTCCTTTTCAGTTCAAGGTTACATTCCTGCGAAGGCATCGCGTTAAGCATAATGCGCCGCTCTAGTTAAGATAAAGGAAGAACTTCTCGCGTGCTTGCGTCTACGAGCTATAATGGATAGAGATAAGAAAAGGCGAAGATCGGACAAAAAAAAAATATGCTTGTGAAATTACATTTTTAAGTTCGGCGCTAAGAAGCTTTTTTTCAAACGAGAATTTGACCGTACACGCGTCAGGCGCGTAATGCGATTGGACGGGGAAGGTGATAAATATAGATGAAATGCTATGTGTGTGCCGCCGCTTTGAAATAAATCAAATGGATCTATAATTCGACGGGTCCGCGGCCTGTCTATAGGTACACGTTCATTGGTTTTTATTTTCACAATCGCCCTCACCCCGCGCGCGCGCTCGCACGGTTTCTTTATTGCGAAATTCTAATTGATTGGCTTAGTCTAATTCCGAAAATCGACGCTTTCGCAATGCCGAAATTGCAATTAAGATATGCCGCCGCGTATAGTCTCGCGAAAATCCCCCGAGCGCGCGTGTTAAGGCCGCCTGCGAGATTATATATTCAATCGCCGAAATTTGTTAACACACACACACGCGCGACCATACCGTTTCCATATAAAAACATAAATTTCCGAGGCGCCGTTGAGCAGAAATGTTTAGCGATTGGCAAAAATGCGAAATATTTGTGTATTTATTTCTACACAAAGGCGAAGACGTCTCCCGCACTAGCGGCATTTAAATATAATTTGAATAACAAGATTAAGTAATGTGTATAACGCGCTTTCACAATAATTGAGGAGAGATTTTCATACTCTTTTCCCGCCGCGCATAAATCAATCAGCCGCCGCGGCGATAAGCGCGCGTCGTTTTGAAAAATGACGAGACATAATAAGGGCCACGCCGGCGACATTTGGGCAAATGGGCCTCGTTACGGTTTCACCTGCATACGTAATTGGGCGGCGTTAGCGCGAGGAAGCGCCAGGAGGAAAATTTTCGGAGAAAAACACGCACGGGAGTTAATTTAAGCGATGACAACATCATGCCGGCCGCCTATTAATATGCGTTTATTAGCACATATATAAGGTCAAAATTCGTCTAGGGAGGCTCAGTATTCCCTCGTCGTTCGACCAGTAACATTCGCGAGCCGGAGAGCGTCCGAACTCTTCCGAGAGCCGATCCCTCCTTTTTTGTGTGTCTGGTGCTGTTCGCGCATTTTTACTTTAGTTCGCGTTTCATTCAAAGTTTCATTCTCGATCTAGGTAGTGACAATGCGGGCCGTCAGCTACGGTTTAGTGATCACAGTGCTAGTGGCGCTTCTCAATGGAGCCTTTGCGCAAATATCGCTTACATTAAGTAAGTTTATTGTGGATTATCGGGGCATTTGCGTGCTGATTTTGCCTGGCGTTTACCGAATCTCATCGACCGCTGGCTGTTTGCACAATTTTTCGGATTTTATGGAGTTTGAGAATTTGACATCCTGTGGACTTTGATATCGAATATACTTCGTGAATATACACCTTTTCTTGAATTTCTTCAAATTTTTATTTTTTTTACTATTCAATTGAACATTATATGTCAATATAGTGAATAAATGATACTTTTCTGCAAAGTACTTTCAGCAATCTAGTCAACATTATCGCACATAGTACTTTAATACATTCCTATAAATAATTTTGAAAATTAACCGGTATTTGCAATTTGAATATTCGGTATCTCAAGTAAATCGTACTTTGACCGATATATCGATTTCCTTAACACTAGAAGACTTAAGTTTTTAATTTCTGTAGCTTATCGAAGTAAATTAATATTTTAACATTAGTTTTGCCAAATTTGATATTACTTAATGTACACTCGGTTTTCACTACTAAGATTACAATTATAAATGGATTTTGTTTAAGAAATTCACAAATTGAAATGAAATTTTAAATATTAAATATTGAAAAGATACATGCACCGTTGCAACAGCTATTAGTAAATTTTTGAAAAGAATGTTTTTTGAAGCTATTATTCCGAATTATAGTTTGATATCAATCAACTCTGCGATGCTGTACATATATTTTCGCCACACGGCGCGTAAAGTGCGTACTGTACGCCCTGCGGGCGAAAAACAGTCTACGCATTTTACGCTCCTCGTGGCGAAAATTAGTATATGCACCACGGGAGTAAGTAAAGAATCCCTCACGTCGCATGTTTGTCTGACAATTTACATGCGATCTGGGATATTCTTTACTTTTACTCCCTAGGTGCATAATCTACTATTTTACACATTAGAACTAAATAGCTCAAACGAAATATGATTTTTGCTAAATTAATAATTTCAAAAGGATTGAAAGATTATAAATTCTCATAGCTGTATTCTTAAGAAATTCGAATTGGTGAATACATTGGCCTTGAATAAATAATACTCTTCAACTGAAGGATGAACAGATTTATTCATTTCTATGTAAAACGTCATCACCTAAAAAAATATAGCCGCAGAATCATCATTCTATAATTCCCTCTCTATAAAATAATAATGAAGGCTGAAGAGACACTTAAATTTATTCAATAATTACTTCGGACGAAAATACTACTATTAGCGCTATTAAATATATTCAGACTCTTCATCCTAAAATGAAATACATGGAATTTACTATCCACTTTACGACCAAAAAAAAAAAAAAATTTAATGTATAGAACTCGCCTTGAATCGTCCTTACCGTTATAAAAATCTTTCATCCTAAAAAAATGAATACTTTCAGCATAACATATATAATATATATATATACGAATCAATAATTGCAAATTGGACAACGGTACGAAAAATTACGCAACGTCGAAAAAAATCAAGTAAACGCTATTCAAAACCATCGAAATGATTTTTTGTCGTATCTTGAGAAAAAAACAATTCGCCAAAAATCGATTAATCATAGCGTGACTACGCGTAATTTTTCGTACAAACCGCACACCTACTCATCGAAAAATCGCCTCATCTCAATGAAATTTCGCATACACACACACACATGTATACTTAATCGACCAACTATTTCTATTCCAGGTCCAAGCTCGCCTGATGGCGGCCTCTTCGGCGAGGTAGACCTGAGCGCTGGCGACAACAGCGGCGGCGGCGCGGCCTCGAACGGCTACCTGCCGCCGATCGGAAGCGAGCCCTCGAGCAACGTGCCCGCCTTCGCCAAGCCCCCCGCGCCCGAGGGTATGCAAATCGCTTTTAGTCCGTACGCGGACGCGTAGACACTACACACACTCACATATATATATATTTAAAGATATATCGCATAGAGATATCTCCCTCCGATCGCTCGATATCGCTCCTGGCTGAGAGAATAAAATGTTGTTTTCTGCGAGAGCGAGCGGAAAGGAGAGCAGGGTTTTTTAGTTTTATGTATAGGGGAATGGAATTCGGAGCGTCGATTATGTAGATGGGAGTGTGGATATAGAGAGTGGAAAGGTGGTGTTTTCGACGGGTTTTATTTTTATAAGGGGGATTATTTTTTTTTTGTATAATTGGTTGCGGTTATTGTAAAAGAAATTTTTTTTTTTACATTAGATGTTTTGTGGTTTAACCCTCGTAGTGTATTTGAGTGCCCATGAAACGGTTTTCAGATGAAATACTAATAATTTTGGCGTGAATCGTTATGAAGTAGCTGTTTAGTAACATGAAAGGTGTTTCGTTGGTACTCGAAATGTTTACTCATCCACCCGTCAAACGCTTACTTTAAGACACCACTAAATTTATTTACATTTTTAATCTTCCGAATTCCAAAGATTATTTTGAAACCTAATATACCTAATATATTTATTGTAACTAACATATATATGTGCTACCATGATTAAAACAACTTAACAATGTATGTTACGATGATTATTTGTATCAAATAAAATAAATGTATACTAATATCATAATTGCTTATAAACATCGTCGTGGACCCAATTAATAATCAGAGCCCAAATAACAATCGTTTTTTGCTAAAAAGTTATATTCCTAACAACGTGTAGAAAGGGATTTTGCGAACTAGATATTGTTGTTACATTCAAATGGGTTATTAGTTGGGTTTTGTTGGTTGCTTAGCTGACTATTAATTGGGTTCGTGACGGTCGTTTAAATTTTTTTATAATTTTTTGTTCAACTACATATAACATATTATTATTATCATTATTATTATTATTATTATTATTTAATTCACACTACACTTTATCACGTAAACGATAGCATCGTTTATTAGAAAGAATGTATACATCACATGTAAACACAGTAATTAAAAAACGATCAAAGGGTTGACATGTTACAGCGAACGACTTTTTGTGAAACTTGCACACTGTGTGTTGTGCTAAAAAGTAGACATTATTGCAGAATTTCACATATCAATTCCAAGTAAACCAAGTGATTCGGCATCAAATACATTTTTTTCCTCACTTTTCTCGAAAGAGAAAGGTGTTTGTCGGTATATTAAATGTTTAAACATCGTGTCCTGCACTGACTTACGTAACATCAAATTATTAATAATGCAACGTTACAATTAAATTGATCTCATTGAAAACCCGCCTGTTGCATTTTCAAAAATACCATTCAAAGGTACCATGAATTAATTCATCCTAGCCGCCAATCCCATTACTCCTTTTTTTTCTTAAAAAAAGTCAAACAAAAAAAAAACATTTTAACACCTCCTAAAAATTCACTCGAAATACCGCACCAAAAAGGCCTCATCCATACACACATTCATCTCGCCGCTTATTACAGATGAAACGAGAATCTCACGACACACATGTAACACCTATTACGATAACCCGCGGTGACGCGAGCGAGCGCGCGCCTCTTCCGGAGATCCCGACGCCGATTCGCGTCCGCACGCGCGCCGTGCGTGAGGAAATCGATAGAACCGTATGGGCGCGTGTTTATACGGGAGAAAGAAAGTGGCGAGATAATCGACAGGTAGTTGGATCATTAATTGAGCCTCCTGCGCGCGCTCGCTGCCGAGAGCTCTGGCTCTCCCGCTCGGCGCGGGCGCGCGCGTCTCGTGTGTCTCGGTAACGTGCTGTGTATATATAAGACGCTTGTCCGCGCCTGGGAGAGCTTCAGTCTTTCTTAACTGCTCGGCCATTGAGAGCCGCCGGCGTGTACCGAGGCAAATTGTCCCGAGTGTATATACATACACATGTGAGTGCGCGCGCGCGCGATATATCGCACTCATCGAAATCGTCGGTCCTTCTTCTTCTATACTTCTTTCATTACCGAATCGTTGTCGAGTCGAGGCCAAAGTGGTGTTCTGAGAGGAACATTCAGTAGCCATGGCGTACGCAAAGTGTTCAGTGATTATTGTTCTATTCCTAGTGCTGCAGCGCGGTGCGCAGGCCCAGTGTAAGTTGGCAATGTTGTGATGCTTTACAGTTGGAAAAAAAAACGCGAATTGCCGGAAGATATGTAGATTCCTCGAGATTCACGTGGTCGCACGTTATAGACACGATTAATTATATATTTTTAATGCTTTGGAGCGTGATAAATTAAATCTCGTTATATGCATTGTGGTCAAGGATCGGTAAATACCTTAGCAATCTTTTGCATATTTTGAAGAAAAAAAAAATAATAAGAAAATTAATATTGTTTTTTGCACATTTTACCTTTGCAATAATATAATCATTTTCTCCTATATATAGCCGGTAGCGTTATCCACGTGTAGCGTTTGTTTATTATATCATAAATATCGTTAAGCGTGGAGTTGAAACCATTAGCTAAGGTATAAATAAATTAAAGCGATATGAAACGATGTAAATTACATTAATAAAGACGCATATAATAAACGTACGATTTACAATATTCCCATTATAAATCGTACATTTATTACGCGCATCTTTATTTCCAAACCCATAAATATAATACATCGCATGTACCTTCACCGCGAAGCTGACCACGACTGCATACAACACTCGAAGCTTTATTTACAATGCACGCACTTACGCACACATTCACGCACGCGACAAGCCATTAACCACTTGCAGCGCATTCGCGCGCAATCCCTCGCACTTATAAATATTTGATATCGCGACGCGCTCGCGCGCATACAAGGATATATACCCATATACTTTCTTGTGAAAGTGCAGCCGCAGCCTTTCGCGGCGGCATCCTTCATGCGAGAAAGAAAAAGGAGAGAAAGAGAAAGAGAGAAAGAGAGAAAGAGAGAACATGAAATAAACGCACACGGTTGGCCTTAATTTTTCTGACGAATCCGCGAACACATTGCAGACTCCGGTCGCGAGGACCTGGGCGAGCCGACGAACAATCAGCCGCAGTTCACGGGGCCAGCACCCGAGCCGCAATTGGGATGCGCCGCCGCGCTGATCTGCGTCGAGGAGCAGTTCTGCACGATGCTGGGTACGATCAGCGAGTCGCCAGTCTCGCTCACCGAGGACCAGAAGCTCCGACGTGTGCCCATGGTGGTAAGTGGAGGATTTTCTGGGTTTCCGAGAGTTTCGGTGGTCGAAAGTAGATGACTTTTTTAATTTAAAAAAATATGCAGAAAGTTCTTTTATTTGTTGCTGGCTTTAATTATGTGAAGATAATTTTGTAGCTTTATTCGGGATACTTTTACATTTTTGTGCAAGAGTGAGTAATACTCTCTTTCTTTACATAAATGTAAAAGTAGCTCGATTTTATCGGCAGTATATTATCTTCATGGAATTACAAAAGCTTTTTATTCAGTAATATATTAATTTTTATTGGAGTAGTTAACTACTTAAGGATCGGGTGTAGAAATTGGTAAACCGATTTACCTCCATTTTTTATTGCGCTAGTGTTAACTAATGTATAAGTAACGTATAAGGACTAGCTAATGCCATTGCGAGCCTGTGTTTCATTTCGATATCAAAAGTAAAAAGCTCATTATAATAAAATATTTGATAACTTTTTTTTCGCGCGTACGCGCAAGCGTACACGTAAGTTGATGCAACGTGTCCTTTTATTTTAAACTTCATTGCTTCATACGGTAATTATTGCCCAAGGGAAGACACGTAACTTGTGCCATCCATCAGTACATAATAATGTAAAGTAAAGAGATATATACCGACCGGTTTACACATTTGGGAAAGCTATGATAAAAGCCGGCAGCTGAAATTATTAACTGACTGTGCGTGCATATCTATATCTAAATATAGGAATGTCCGCACATTCTCACCTATTACTACTTATTCCGGGTTTTCCAAACTTTCTAAAAGATAAGCCCGCAATAACGGGCTTTTGGAATTCGTTTAATTCACCTTATAAGTCACTCGGGTGAGTCATCCCACAGGACAGTTTTTTTTTCGGCTACCAAGTGATTCACGTTTTTCGTAAAAAAGTGACACATAATATGAAATATCGAAATATCGAGAGGGTACTCTACTATTCAACGGGATGAAAAAAAAAGTTATGAGCATCGCTACGGCTTAGACCACCGAAATCTTTTCCGGAATCCATAAAAGGAGTGTTCGTTGCAGCAGCAGCCACGGCGGCAACAGCAACCGCCTCTTATTCATTATGCTAATTTATGTTCATCTTGCGCGTGTGTAGGACTGTAAGAACCCAGACAACGGTGTGATCGGCAAGTGCTGCCGTGACCCCAACTACGTCGACCCGTGGCCAGCAGGCAACCTGCCCGCTAACTACTCTGGTGGTTTCGACGAACAGGGATTCCCGAGCTTCCTCAACCTCTCCAAGACTAAGCCCAAGAAGCCCGTCAAGGTCGTCCAGTCTGTGCAGACGCCCCACAGGCCCATATTGCCTCAGCAGTCAAGCTTCCAGCAACTGCGACCCCAGGCAGTGCCCCAGCCCGCTAAAATCATTCCTCAGTCGCCCGCGCCCTTCCAGCCCGTTAATCCTTTCCTCCCCAACAATCTTCAGTCCCAGCCCAGTTTCCAGTCGACTAAGGTCATCGGTATTCAGACACCCCAGGTCGTCCAGCCTGTTCAGCACATTCCCCAAATACCAGTGAAGCAGGTCGTCGAGGTTGTACAGCACCACCAGCCCCAGCAGACTTTCCAGCACATTCCCCAGCAGCAGATCGTCCCACATCACCAGCCCCAGACCCCGACCTTCCAACACGTTACCCAAACGCCAGTGCAACAGGTCGTCCAACACTACCAGCCCCAGACCGCAACCTTCCAGCACGTTACCCCAGCGCCAGTGCAACAGGTCATTCAACACCACCAGCCCCAGACCCCGACCTTCCAGCACATTCCCCAAACTCCAGTGAAGCAGGTCGTCCAACAGCACCAGCCTCAAACTTTCCAGCAACAGACTTTCCAAAGCCAGTCTTTCCAGCCCCAGCCCTTCCAGCCGGCTCCCTTCAGCACCCAGCAGCAACAGCATCATCAGCAGACCATTCACGTCACCCAGCCCGTCAAGATCTCCCAGCCGGCCAAGACTTTCGCTGGTCTGCCCAGTCTGCCCAATTTCCCCGCCCTCCAGGACATCCCCAACCAGATCACCCAGCAGATCAGCAACCTGAACCCCTTCAACAGGCCCGTCGTCGTTGAAGACACCGAGACTGTCAACGCTCCCGCTGATGTTGCTGTGGTACCCTTCCCCGCCACCACCAAGAAACCCGGATTCTTCCAAGACTTCCCCAAGCCCAGCTTCTCGATCCCATCTCTCCCATCTCTCCCATCTCTCCCCTCGTTCCCTGGATTTACCAAGGGACAGTCCATCTCCGCAACCTCCGTCAGCGCCAACCCACCCGTCATCGAGGCCCACACCCCTGGTGCCCAATGTGGAATAGTCAACAAGGTATGTGTGTCAAGATATATGTATTGGCGAAAGTCGAATTTAATAAGAGAAAAAATCGTTAACACGTGTAAATTAGCAGAAGTGATTATAACACCAGCAGATTTCTGAAAGTCGGTATAAAAGCCCTCCCGCCATTAACAATGTTTCGAGCTGTCCGATAACGCAAAACGACGTGTTGCGTGATAAGCCGCCCCTAATTAACAGCTCGTCGCCTCGCCGTTTCTCCGTTTGACACTCGCTGGGCCGCGGAGAGCCAGTATATGTAAATGAAACTCGCGGCAATCGATCGATAAACGCACATTTAACACTTTCACACTTTCATATGTATATATAAATGTGGGATTATCACGTGGTACGCGCTTTTTCCAATTTCGCAATGACTAATATAATTAAGAAAAATGGACACCAGGTATCTCTGATCGGTCTATAACGGCCGTCGAGCGTGCTGCAAATTTTTGCATAGAAAGCGCGTCAAGCGGAAGATTTTTTATCGCATTGCCCAATAGTCCCACGCGCACGTGGGGAGTCAAATTTCAACATTGCGTCATTATTATCCGACCACCTATGGGCGATCTATCGCGGCCACTTTCGTCGCGCTGACGGACGCTTTCATTTTCTTTGACACGTCTTTCACTGGATCGGCGGTGTCTTACTCTTGTTTTCAACTTCTATGATGTATATAGGTCCAACACAACGGTGGACTCGGTGACGTCGATGTCGCTTTCGGCGAGATCCCATGGCAGGCGATGATCCTGTCCAACACTGAGAAGAAGCTGCTCTGCTCTGGTGTCATTATTTCCCCCAACCTAATCATGACCGCTGCTCACTGCGTCTATGGGTAAGCTTCTTTCTTTTACATTCACTTACTCCACTTTTCTTTTTTATTCAATACTACTATCAAAAAAAAAAACAGTAACCTATTATTATTTTGATTGAAAAAATTAAAAGCCCCTTATGTAAAGCTCTACCACTCTATATTTTTATTTGATTTTATATAAAATTAAGATTTTTTGCCAAACTATAAAAACAACTTAAATTCTCAACGATTTTTTGATGAAACGATATTGGATTGCCTAATAGCTACATTCCAATTAAATATATAAATATCATTGAACAAAAACCCACTTTAAATTCAGATGTTTATCTCGCTGATCGTAAAGAATCGATTATTCTTTAAAAAAATTAATTGTAGATTTTTTTTCTACCGTTCGGATGCACAGCCCATATATAAATCTTCCTTTATGCCGAAATTATAATAACGAATCAAATACAAAATATTTGCATAATATACTTTGAAAAATCGCTGGCTACGCAGCATCAGCTAGCCTCCCGTCGATTCTACATTTTATTTAAATTACCCACTTTTTCAATCGTCAAATTGCCTCTCGAAATGAAGCAACTTATCGCTCGGCTAATTATCGCTTGCAACAGCCAAACAACGCATACGTAACTCAATAACAATCATTAACCTCATCATCGTCCTCCTCTTCTCCCCTCCCTCCTCTTCTTGCAGTCTGACCCCCAGCACCGTGTCCGTCAAGGCCGGCGAGTGGAAGCTCGGCTACGAGCTCAACCACGAGGAGCCCCTCAAGTTCGAGATCGTCCAGGTCTCCAAGATCGTCGCCCATCCCAACTACCAACCCGGTGAGCCCGGTTTCGACACCGCCATGCTCTTCCTCGAGCACCCGTTCAAGCTCGACCTCCACGTAGACACGATCTGCGTCGGCCAAACTCCCGCCTCCACCATCACCCAGCAGCAGAGAAAGTGCATCTCCACC
The DNA here is from genome assembly GCA_030522985.1 of Torymus sinensis. Classification (NCBI taxonomy): domain Eukaryota; kingdom Metazoa; phylum Arthropoda; class Insecta; order Hymenoptera; family Torymidae; genus Torymus; species Torymus sinensis. The sequence continues at coordinate 6,872 of JAPYZP010000025.1, read as the reverse complement.
GGCTGGGGCAAGACTATTTTGCAAGGTAATGCTGCACGCAGTGCGTTTTATTTATAGCCCTCCAGAAGTTTTCATAAATTTTAATGCATACAGAGCTCGCGCGCGCGCGCGCGTGTCTGTGTCGATGAATTATATCGACGCGGAATGCGGTCATGCCGGCGCGAAGTTTGGCGCGAGCGCGACGCTTGTTTTTTGCGGTGGGGTGAGAAAAAAAACGCGGATGATGCATTGTTAGTGCTTTCTGGATTACAATAATGTATTCGGCGTTGTAGGATTATATATTGTGTGCTGATGGTAAACGGTTTCTGATGGCGTAATACTTTATTGATCGGGGAGTTTCCGTTAGTATGGTAATTTTATTAGGGATCCTTTTCTAATTTTAAAATGATTTTCATTTTTTTCGCCAACACAAAGTAATTTATTGACTCTTGCGCATATTTTTAATCTAATCGATTAAAGTTTATTTTTAAATGCTATTTTGATGGGATTACGGATTAGCAACTTTATTGTCTTCTAAAAATAATATTTGCGACAAAGGATTTAATTTCCGATTAATTTCATCGCGAAACAAATTTTTGTTTATTTTAGACCTTTTAGCATAATAAAACCATTCCTCCTCATTATACTGATATTAATCTTAACGATCTCGCGTTGCCAACAGTTCACGCGGCTGGTGCTCTTATGCACAAGATCGACGTGGACGTGATGAGCGGTGACCAGTGCCGCACCCGTCTCCAGGGCGCCGAGTCTCCCATCGACATCGACGATAGCCTCCTCTGCGTGAAGGCTCACCGTCAAAACAACAACATGTGCCAGGTCGACGTTGGTGGACCTCTCGCCTGCGACCGCGGCGATGGACACTTTGAGCTCGTCGGTGTGTACAGCCAGGACACCGGCTGCCTGCCCACCAACCAGGTAAGAATATCGCCACGCGATAAATCAACTTTCTTCGAGAGAAAGAGAGAGAGAGAGAGAGAGAGAGTCGAGCGGAAATTATGTTGGTTTTTTCGCGATGTGTTTCTTTAGAGCAAGTTTCTTTATTGGGAGAATTATAAATTTCGCAATTTTTGAAAGAATAAATTAATGACGCTTATTATAACGTGCTAGCAAAAATCTAATCTTGTGATCATTAGAGAAATATAGATATCAGTGTTTTGACATTTCAATCAGGAATTATTTCTTAAACTTTACGTAACGGTCACTCTAATTGGTTATGATATCAATTTGGTTAATAATGAAATTACATGTTTTAGTCTAGGAAAAATATTTTTAAAAAGAATCTTCTCTTTCGTTGCGGTAAAATTTATTTTAACGTAAAAATTATGATTGAACGAAAATAAAAATTACGCCGACTATAAAGAATAAATTAAGACCATTTCCATTTTTGATTGGTTATTTTAATTCAAAGTCACTAATTACATTAGCATAATTCATTGAGATCTTTCGTTACTCAATGTTACTTAAAAAAATTTAGAAAGGACGAGCATATATTAAAGTGCCTCTTGATTCTCAATTTTCGGCAATTTAAGATTCAGATGAGCGTTTTAGTATAATTTTAATCTTCGCGCTCCATCATTACTACTAAAATCATGACTCGATAAAAGAAGGTTCCTGCCAGTCAATACTGCCATTCCCAATTGTTCGCTTCTTTATTAGACTATAATAGTCTAATTAAGTACGAATCTCATTTGCGAATTCCATTCCCATATAAAACAATAGCACTCGGATACATTATAATGAGTCTCAAATATTCGCACACTCATTAATCGACAGAAAAAATTCTCTATTTCCAATTCGAAGAAAGGCCGTCTTGTCTCGCCAAGGTCGCCGTCGTTCTCGGCGTGCCAAAAACCACACATCCTCTCTTGCGCAATACAACCAATCTCTTTCTCCCGACTCATCCTCTCACGCTCGAATTCATCGATCGCGATCTCGTTTCATTCGAGAGAGGCGCTCCATCATTTCATTCGTGTGTTTCTCTCCCGCAGGTCGCGACCTTCGCCACGATCGACACCGAATGGGTCAATGCCATGATCGGCCAGGGCTCATCTGGTTATACACGGCCCCAGGTAGAGTACGGCAGCTACCCCGCGCCTACCAAGCAGAGCAAGATCCACTACCACGAGCCCGGCGTACCCTGTGACTGCCAGCAAGGTACCCAACCGTCCGGAGCCAACCAGTACCTGCCCCCCGTTTAAGAAGGTCACACAGGGAACAATGATCGACTGAGAACAACGACGCACACAATACGAATATGTATATGTATATATATGTATATATCTATATAGATATATATACATATGTGAACGAATTATGAATGCACGAAGATGACAATCACAATGATGTAACAGTATCGACGTACCATATAACGAATATGTACAGAGCTCGTTTTTGTCTCATATTCTCGCGAATTCTTTAGAATCTGTTTTGAACTCTGGAACTAACTGCCATTGTTGTAAGAGAATACTCAGTTAGAGTAGATTGATGTTCAACCGATTACAGGGTTGTTTCGTACGTATAGAATTAGGTTAATTCTAAATCTAACTTGAGCTTATGTATTTTTCATTGAGACACTAACTGAAATGAGGGAATGTTAAACAGGTGACTGGCTACACTGTATTCCTAAATTTTGGTATCGTCTTATGGCCAATTCTGACATGATTGGACAATGTACGAAAAAATTCTTGAATCGATATAACAGTGCACTCCAAATTTTGGAAATTTCCAAAAATTAGATGTGCCAATTTATTTATTCTTTTTTCATAAAAGCATGCAAAATAAGTATAACCGTTCTCTAATTAGCGAGAAGTTAGCGAAATGTAGCAAAGATTCTTCTTTTGATATATTATTATTAGACATTATTTTGACTGTAGAATCAGTACTATGAGACGAAGTGACAATAACTGCTTTTTTTATTTATTATTTCAAATGTTGCATCTATATATTATTTATGAATCAATATTCCGCATTTATTTTGAGAGATCTGTAAAGATGATTAACTATGCACCATCAGTCGTTATAACGGGAGAATAATTCAATGTAATCATAACAAATTCGTTAGTTTGCGATTTGTTCGAGATTAAGTAAATAGCAAGTTGATACTTGATTAAGCGTGAAAAAGATGTCAAAATCATCCAAAAAAATGCTTCTCCCGAATAAAACTAGACAACGATATGTAAACGAACGAACACAATTAACGATGGTCAGGATGAGTAGCTTTTTAGACTTTGTCGAAAGCATCGCACTGACTTCCTAGATGATGCCGGAAAGTACAATGACAGATTTTAATCAGCTGCTCATCTTCACAAAATGTAAAAAGCGCAGAAATTCCAAAATCCAAAATAGTGTTATAAGATTACAATAAGCTTAGAGTAAACGCTAAATCGTATTAAATGTAAGTTTATTATTAAGTTTTAAATATACAAATGTCAAATTTTTTTTGTATTGCAAGTGCATGTACTATACAATACAATACAATATTGTATTGCTTATATATAAATATAAATTAAGTAACTGTGATACAAAAAAACACTCTGTATTATATTTTATCCATAACCTTTCCCTTTAAAATATCCAATTGGTCCTAATACGACTTTCGTTTAAAAAAAATGAAATATTACGCTTGAAGATAATAAGTCTACAAGTTACCAAGACGGTAAAAATTGGCTATATAATCCAAGACGCGAGTGAGCATTACGAAATATTATCAATAATTAATTATCAAACTTTATTTATCACTTTTTATTTAATATGTGCATAGAAATACACTTGATAAATAGTTCAAGTCCTCAAAACCGAAAATGAGATAAAAATTTTCAGGTTTTTAATTTCATTCAAAAAGTGCCTCATCTTTAAAATTTATTCGATTTTTAATTATTTTTTTTTGTTTTATATAATTGTTCAGAGAAGAATTCCTAACAGATCGCAGAACTGAGAAATAAAAAAATATGTCTTGACTAATTATTATACTCGGATTTTCCAAAAAAAGGGCTTACTTTTTGAGTTGACTGTACTTTTGAAAATGTTCATTTATTCGAAATTAGCTCATTGTGTAACTAGGGGCGAAAATTGACATTTTCTAGAGAGGATGATGATTGAGCACGAGTGATACACATCGTACTTTATTAATAAGTGCAGGAATAGGACCTTTTTTTGCATGAAAAGTGGATGGGAGATCGGGTATGTCGAGTCGTCATAGCGGGAGACTAATTACTTTTCCTCCAGCTACTCGAGAAAATCTCGCTAGACGCTCGAAATATTCGACTTTCTAGTCACTTTTCTTGCAGGAAAAGGTCCTTTTTCATGCACATGTTGAAAAAAATGTGTTATATTTCTTAGTTCTGATTAGAAATTCTTCTCTGAACAATATATAATAAAAAACCGCTGCCACTTCCTTGGCATGTGGTTTCCTCCAACTTAATTTTTACTGATTCATTTAATTAATTTTTAATGCTAAATAATTGATTATAATATCAAAACCTTTTAAAATTTGATACACATATTGCCTATAAAATACTGGTAGAGAGAATGGTTTGAAAGAAATGCGCGATTCATTTGCGAAGAAATTTTTTCATTGCGTTTGACTCAAATGAACATTCTTTACTTAAGAGAAGACTGAGGTGAAAAGATAACATTTCTTCATAGTCATCCTACGAAAAAATATATTTTATTATATATGAGTTACAAATTGTAACATAGCACTTAAAATGAGTATTTTAACATGTTTTTAATCCTAAATATTAAATATATACAAAGTTATGCCTCTGAAAGTAGTGAAAAATACTTGATCTTTGGAATGGGGTATGCGCATCAGAAGTTTACGCTCAGCCTGGGCTCTTCTAGAGCATTTTTTAACAACCGAAACAAACAAAAATTGGTTGAAAAAATAAAAAATGGGTCTAATATATATTTATTATCGAAATGATTATTGTAGTAATTTTACTATTTTGAGTAAAAAAAAAACATAAAAAAAAGAATTTTCTTTTGAGTAAAATTGTAATATTTAAACCAAAAAGTATTGCTTATAGCATTTAAAAATAGTACCTGCTTTATTAGATCAATGAAAAAAAATTGATGCGCATACCTCTTTTGGAATTTTGAAACAATTAATTTTGAGAAAACTAGCTTTAAGCTTTTAATACAGTTTGAATAAAAAAAAATTAGGGTCAATACTCTATTTATGTAAAATTCATTTAAAAAATGATTATCGATTTTTTTAATATTTAAAACCAATTTTTTTTATATATCATCAATTATCTGTATGCAGGGTACAATTCTCTACAATTTAAAAAAAAAGAAAGTCGATAGTTATATTTCGTCATAAGTTATTGATGAAAACGTAATATTTTATAAATAGGTTATATTTCTAAATTCAAAAAAGATATTGACATGAATATTTTGTTGGTTATAAAGAATATTGAGTACTATAACTTGTTAAATTTCTATGGTTTTTATGCATTATTTTATAGCTCGTGTGACATAAATCCGCCGCTTATTTTAAAAAAATCGGGATGAGGCGCGGAATGGGGTGCATGATTGAAGCTCTGCCGAGGTGTACAAAAAAACTAAGGAATAAATTATAAGTATAAACTTTTCACGGACCGTACCTATGATTTATTGATTTTAAATAAACTACATGTGCGTGTGTACTTAAGCGCATAGCTCTCTTTTTCTCTGTCATTCTCTGAACTATCTATGGCTGTATGTTCATCCAGCGGTCGCATGCACTCACTTCTCTGATTGGTTGAGCGGACACGCGCGCCTACGACTCTGTCTGCTCTTTATCTCATTGTTATATATCGGTTTTCCCCGTAATGTGTGCACACTTCTGTTTTGATCGATTTACCAAGATGTGCGCTTTCTTCTATGTGAATTTGTCGATAAATTAATAAAAATTAAAAAAAAAGTGACTTGAAAATTGTAATCGAGTATATAAATGTTATTTCAGTTTTAGATTTTTTATTGCTTTTTTCTTATTATCAGTTTATTTTTCTATTTATTTTCTATTAAAATTTATTGGGATTCATTAAATGAAAATTCCATAATGAATAATTTAGATACTGAGTCCAGTGATGATAACTGTGTTGAAATAGATCCAGAGGCTCTTAGAGAAACTGCTAAGTGTGCATCTTTGAATTTATTACCAGAAAAATCTAGGAGATTATACACTGCAGCTTACAATGCATTTAAGAAATGGCGAAGATCTAAGAGACCAAATTCATTTTGTGAGGACGTCCTGCTGGTTTACTTTTCTGAGCTTGCGGAAGAATATGCACCATCTAGTTTGTGGTCTATTTATTCCATGCTCAAAAGTACCATCAATAGCTATAACCAGATCGATATTGGTGGCTATAAGAAACTTATTGCATTTCTAAAAAAGCAACGTGGATATAGAGTAAAGAAGTCTCAAGTTTTCATAAAGGATAACATATCAAAGTTCCTTAATGAAGCATCCGAGGAGATATATTTATGTGAAAGCATCCGAGGAGATATATTTATGTGAAAAGGTATATAAAATTTGTTTTTTATTTGAATTTAATACTTAATTCTGATGAACTTGTTTTCATCACATTTATAGGTGGCTCTCATTTTTGGAATTGCTGGGGCACTCAGAAGACAAGAATTTGCTAATATCTGTGTGAAGGATGTTACAAAGTTGGATGACGAAGACATTCTTTTCATCAGAATTAACAAAACCAAAAATAATGTACCACGATCATTTACAGTGACCGAAGCATTGTTTTCTATCTGTTGGAAATATATACAAGCTAGACCAGTACCTTGCTCATGCGACAGATTCTTTCTAAGATATTCCAATGGAAAGTGTATCCAACAACCTATCGGAATCAATAAGTTTGCTTCAATGCCCAAAG
>JAPYZP010000024.1:0-63241 GCA_030522985.1 Torymus sinensis | reverse complement strand
CAGTGTTATAAATGGCATTTCAAAACATTTTCACATGTAGAATATTTTTCCATTAGAAGGGACATTTTGAAATGTTCGTGTGCACTTTGTAAAAACAGAGAGAGAGAGAGAGAGTACAAAACATTTCTTTCTTTCTTTTTGTTACTTAAATGTTAGTATAAGTATGATTATACTTACACTGAGCGAAAAATTCTTTGATAAAGATTAGAAAAAAAAATTGCAAAAAATTACCATACTTTCTTGTAAATCTATATAGCTACCACAGATTTTAAAACCTAAAACGTTATTATACTTTGCAGGAAATTTTACAATAGAATGCCATAAATTTTTTGTCGCTGTAAGTACTGAGTAGTAAAATTTAGTAATATTTTAGGGTTCGATCGACTATATGATAATTTTCACAAAACATTTTTCAAATGCTCACAGATAGAGAGTACCATTTTCCAAATTAAATCGTATATGTATACCACTTTGTTTACAGAACTCAATCATTTTGTCCAGCGCATTTTACCTCGTATCCTCTAATTGTATCAAATTATAGGCTATACGATTTAATACGTGAATCTTCACCACGCCTACTCCTATATTACCACTAAATCGTCCGACCGCGTAACCTTGCAAAACTATCACTTGTTTTAAAAAAAGAAGAAAAAAAAAAACACGTTTTATTTATTGAAACTAGAAATGTCTAAATTTACAGACTTTCAAAGCCTCCCATCTGGCCGAGTCTCCCACTCCCCGTCAACGTTGTACATCGACACCCCGGAATAATTGCAAACCTCGCGCACGTACGCACAAAAAGAAAAAAAAAACGAGAACTCCGGGAGCTCGCAGAGAGGCCAATCAATACCCGCCACATCCCGGACTTCTTCTTCTTCGCGGAACCTCCGTCCGCACTCTCGGACGGATTAGCACAATATGTTGTCATTCCTCAGCTCCACCTATTCCTAGCTATGTACTTCCGTCGGGCTCGCGCCCAAGGGTCAAAGGTTCGCCTATACATTATATCTCGACGCGAGAGTTTCATCTCGAAAAAACAACGGGACACGACGCGATATACACGCGAGAGAGATTTTTGCGAGCGGCTAAAAATGCCGCGATCTAAAAATATATAAATGTCCGCGCGCGGGAATGCGAGAGAGAGAGAGAGAGAGATGGGCTCGAGTTTTCCTGCTTCATTTGATGGCTTTTCGGAGCTTGGCGCTGACGCGGACGATGCGCTTGATCGCGTTTAATGAGCCAAGTGTAACAGTGGGATTTCGGTTAATTGTCGGGCCGTGGCTAATTCGACGTCCGCTGCCGGGATATTATACTACCGAGTGTTTTTATTACAGGAAGAGGGTTGCGACGAAAGTGTGGGGGTGTCTTACGGATGCTGAATGGATGTATAAATATGCGCGGAAAAATCGTTCGCGAAGTTGAATGGGATATGTGGAATTTATTCGGGTTCTCCCTCGTCACTGCTCGAGGATGTGGTTTAATAATAAAAGATCAAATTTAGTTGTTTTCTTTTCGGTTGCTCTTTTAAATAACGAGAATAGAAATCGCTAGATCAAGTATTTATTAATACATCGTAATTTATTATATTCGAGAGGAAAAACAGCTTTCTTTATTGGTAACTCGATTCACCGAAGCATCGAGCGGGCTCTGTAAGAAACTTGCAAATAAGCACACGACTTCTCCCGAGAAATCCAAGTTCGAACTCGCGTCCACTCCAGTGCACTACCTGCGTCAATGCCAAAAACCTGTAGAGCGGGACGAAATGAGGCACTTTTCGAGGCATTGAACATTTTTCTTCCAGAAAGAAAAAATAAAAATTTTCTTTGTACATTATAGGCACGACTGCAGTTCTCAGGAAAATCTTGCTTTTTTTTCGGTAATGTCAAATCCTTGAACAATAAGCGAAAATCATCTATTTCAGGTGTATTTATATATATATAGGTACTAAAAATCGTACATGATAATGCTTAATGGAAAAAAAGTTTTGTTTTATTATAATCTACAACTTTTACATTTGACATACATTTGTGTAAAGTTAAATCCCGTCGAGTTATAGTCGAAAACCGTTAATTTTTTATGTTTTTAGCCCTTCTTCGCAGCGGTGTTGACAAGTATTTCCGGTGGCAAAAAATGATCTACATAAAAAACGATATGTTTTAATAAGTTTTAGCAGAAGCGTGTGTAAAATTTATACTAAAAATGAATTTTCAATGCATCACGCTCAAAAATCTATATTTTTCAAAATTTCAATTGTGATCGCATTTTTACACATCATTTCCAAAGTAGGTCTGTCACCTATGTATGACTAATAATAGGAGGTGTCCTATTATTTGCGATCGGATTAATAATGTGAACACAAAGTTCCGTACACACATGCAATTAAAATGGACTCATTTGCGATGAAAAACCGTTTTTATACAATAAATTATTGATTTTTGAAATGTTACAAGTTTCACTTTACTGAAAATATAAGGCTCTCCTGAGAAGCGGTTTAATATAATTTTGAATACCTTGAGATTCATCGGTGGGTGAAAGTAGCTCACTTTGTAATATAATATAGAAAATTCACAGCAATAAATTAATATTTTCCCTCTCGAAGAGGAACAATGAACATACGGAAGGGATTTTGGACATATCTCTGAGGCAATATGATCACACCGTATTGTTTCACTGATTATTGTTAAAATTATTTTAACAAATTATTTTACTAATTATATACAACTAAGCAACTAAAAATTCCATGTTCGGCGTTTATGATACCTACAGCGAAAATTCTCGTCCTATTGTCCGATTTGCCTCCAAAAGTCCCTACTTTCAAAAGCTTAAAAATTATTTAATTAATATGCCATAAATTTGACGAAAAAAACAAAACTTTCGTTTTACACGACACAGACGAAGACTCAAAATATCGGTTAGAACGCAGTCGTAAAAATTACTTTTTAAATATGTCGTAAAGTTGTATATCACAGTGTTCGACGGGTATTTTTATTGGGCTATTAAAAAGCAAAGAAAGATTAGAATTTCCCATTCTACAGTTTTTCATTCCCCGCTCTCCCCTGTCCCAATACAAATCACACCTTCGCCACATCCATCCCCCGCAACACATAATCCCGACGTTATTACGTTGCCCCTACTTCGCGCGTCCAACATAACATCTCCCCTCCCATCGACAGACACTGTCTCCCCTCTCTCTCTCTCTCTCGCTACTTTGCGGCCGATACGCGTGAATTCTTCCCCACGGCAGGTAAAGATAGCCGCGCGAGTGACTGCGGTTATATTTAGCCCCGCGCGCGCTCCTCTCTCGCTCGCCAAATCCAAGTTCGCGCGGGCTTGTCGCGCTCTTGCTTTCGCCGCACGCGTATATGAGCGATGACCACTCCCCCCTCCGTCCCCCTCGCGAGTTATTATTCGAGAGATCGGTTGATCAATTATATCGCGCTCCCTTGCTCCAATTCGCCATGCGCCTGCGCGTGCGCGCCTGCAGCGGGCTATTAATTGCCGCTCATTATTTTTCTCCCCCCTCCTTGCATAGCTTCGTGGAAGTTTGTCAAATATTGTTTTCTACCCGCCCGCGCAAGCCTCGCGAGAGGGTAAATAATAATAAGGTGAGTTGGCCGCGGCAATGAAACGAGGGTGATGATGATGTTGCGCAAGCGCGGGATAATATGCGAGAGTATATAGGTGAGCGATATGGGGTTGTACGCGCGCCTGCCGCGAGCATCGGTTTTCCGACGATTTATCGGTCTGACCCAGAAACCTACCGGCAGAGAGAGAGAGAGAGAGAAATGTATTATTTATGACTACAAATTGAGGATGGGAGGCGCGGGAGAAAATCGGTTATATTTGGTATATTGTACAGGCGAATATATGTTCGAGAGCTTTTTCGAAATAACATTTTGCCTTGTTTGTTACTGCCGCGCATTTATTGTTGCCGATGCGGTGCTTGTATGAGGAATTCTACGGATTATCCGCATGTTAGGGGGTTCAATGATAGAAACAAAAAAAAAAATTGGTGTTCTCGTCATACAATAGATCAGAACATTTTTGAACATTCGACAATGGCCTCGTGACAGCCGATTTTGACACGTAATCGATATTTCTTATGGAAATTGACGAAAAGTAGTAAATAAGCAAGGTGCCAGCAAATATTCCATAAAAAAAAGTGATGGAAGTTGAAGAATAGAGCTTTAATTTGAGCTAAAGCTCGTCTTCGAACCCTGTCTGAAGATATCATTTTCGAGTGTTCAACAATTTTCTGGTCTATCGTACGATCCAAAGAACGAGGACAACATTTACTCCAACTGTGGATAATCTGTAGAATTATAATGGGCTTGAAAGCTATTTCAAAATATATTCATTGAAGCTAGGAAGCTTCTACACGAGGAAATGAGAATCGCAAATGCGTTCCTTTCAGCAGCTCTCGACTTGCACCAGTTGGCAATCGAAGTCGATTAAGCGGGGTACAATAATTTTCAATTATCGGAAATCGAAACCGATACGCTTGCCAGGGGGGGCGGAAATCGACTTTTCCGCAATACGTATACCTGCCAGCGCAGCTATTGTCAAGATTTTTTTATTAATTAACCGCCGATCTCGATTACGAAAGAGCGACGGTTAGTCACACGTGCAAAATTACGCTGTTGATTCGTCGATTTCGCAAATCCAGATACGTACACACGCATTGATTAATAATCGATGAAGTCACTGCACCCAATTTGCCAAGCGACGCGATACAATAACTCACTTCGAGCGCAAGTACCCGCAACAAGTATATAACATACAACAACTATTTTTACGAACAAGTTCAGAGAGGCAACACACGCGCGCACACGTCAATTTTTAGCTGCGTGGAAAAATAGAATAACAACACATATTTATAATGTGTCTGTGTACAAGCGCAAGTTAGTCGGAGCGATGTTTGTCGTATATATCCGCGCGATATTATTGTAACCGTGAGTAAATCCGAAGGCATCCCGCGGGCTAAAAATATCATCCGCCCCGAGACAAGCGATTTTATTTCAACAATGAGCGAAAAATTGCTAAAATCTACGAGCTCCGCGCGTATCCTATACGATTTAATAACTGCATTTCGTAACGATATACACGCGCACGCGCGAGAATTCACCCCGCGCATATTTATTGCACAGCGCTATATTATACCTCGCCGCGAAATTGAACCATCCTCTTCACGCGCGTGTCAAAATATTCGCGCTCATAGAAAACTATATACAAGCCCGACAACGTAACTAAACGCGACAGTTTTCGCCGTTTTTTCATTATATATATATATACACACACACGCATACGAATGTTTCCGGCGATTATATATATACATACGTACGTACGAATTTCATTCAAGAGACGTCGCGCGCGGGCGCTGCACATAAATTTCTCAGTTTACATAACTGCGCGCCTGTGCTTGCAAGCTTTTTCCATACACACATAGATATTTTACTCTCGGTATGTTTACAATTAATGATTCGATGCAGCAGCAGCAGGTAAAAGAAAAATGAACGTTTGGCAATCGGCAGTAGGGCTCTTTAATAATCGTGCCGATAATCACGCACGCGTGCGCGCTCTCTCGGGGCGGGGCGGGGTGGGAGGGGGGGGGGGGCCGTAGAGAGTGGGAGCTTCGTCGGGCATCGAAATAACCCGATGATTCAAAGCCCCGAGAAAGAGAGAGAGAGAGAGAGAGCTATGGACAGCGGGATTATGGATATCGGCCGGATAGGTTTTGCAAGAGAAAAGCTCTCCGCTCGGCGCTCTCGCTCGCGAGTAGAGAGAGTAGAGAGGAGAAGGCCAGGAGGGAGAAGAAGAAGAGAGAGAGAGAGCGTGAAGTGGTGGTGGTGGTGGTAGCGGCTGAGTTTTTGAGATGGAGAAGCGGCTTTAGCCCGGTTAGTTGACGCGCGGGGCCCCGGCGACAGGGACAGCCGACACAAAAGTGCCGAGAGAGAGAGAGCGAGCGAGCGATCGAGCGACGAACGAAGGAACCGACGAAGAGAGAGAGATTGGGAGAGAGAGAGAGAGAGCGAAAGAGAGAGCGAGAGAGAGAGAGAGAGCGAGTGTGCGCATAGAGAAAAAGTGCGGACGGAGAGAAGAGAAGAAGAGTGCGAAAAGAGAGTGTGCTACTGTAGCCCAGTGAGAGGAGAGGAAGAACGACGAGACACCCGACACATACACACGCACGCACGTACATACAGACAGATACACGCATACCCACAGACAGACACACACGAATTAATCGACGATAATAATCTTTGATTAGCCAACCACGTATCGCACAATCGACCATTATTTATATTTATTGTAATATACATAACGACGCGTGAGGAGCGCACGCGGACATACGAGAGGGAGAGAGAGAAAACATTGAAGAAAGAAGAGTTTCTCCAGAGATAGATAGATAGAAGGCTTCATCGCAAGTAAGTCATCACCAACCGCCTCTACCACACCAACCGTTCATCGTCATTATTATTATACAGTGCCGAGAGTAGTGAAGTGACGCAACCCCCGTAAGTGTAAGTGCGGCCCTCCCTTTTTTTCCTCGTTCTCACGCGCGCGCGCGCGTTTACGTAAGTTTCGGGCATTTCGATCATCCCCATATATCCGCGAATAAAAAAAGAGAGAAGAAGGCGGCGGTAGTAGCCCCGCGGTGGGGGGACGATGTAGGTAACTGGGCTCGACCCGCGCGCGCGCGATCGTTGTTCGCTTATTTTTAGAGAATGTAACACGAGCAGAAGAGAGAGAGAGAGAGGGGCTATACTACCACCGCCGCGTACATACACTCGATCGTGTCCCATCTGTCATTGATGCGTGGGCTGTCTCCTCTCGCATTTTTCCGGAGAGAACCTCGGGGTTAAAAATACCGGGGATTTTCGAAATTCCGCGCGCCGTGAGGAAACGCGCGCCATTGTAATTCGTACATATATATGTGCATATATATAGCCACGCGCGCGCGTGTGTGTGTATGAGGAAAATGAGAGAAAATTCGGGCGTGAACGTTGGGAAACTCTCGTCCTGTTGCAAAAGTCGCTCGTGTATTGGGCAACCCCGATCTCGAGGTTCTAAAAATTCTCTAGCCGCTATACGAGCTTTTTTTGTCTGTTTTTTCTTTGTCACGCGACACGCGACACTTACGTAATGTGTGTAAAATCGAAAAACGCCGAATTTCCGGGAAAACATCAGCTCGATAAATCGCGGCAATTGCACCGCGAGCAGTCGGTTCCCCGAAATTCGGGGTAGAGTATAGCGGACAACGACAGATGCTGCGCGCCGATTTTTCCCTTTTCTCGCTCTCCGCCAGTCGTTTATAGGTGTAGCACGTTCGCGTTCCCCTTTTCTCTTTTTTTTTTAATCTCTCTCTCTCTCTCTCTCGCATCATCCTCCTCTCGTCTTCTTCTTCTCATAGTTTTGGCGCCGGCCGCGATCGCGTCGAGAATAGCCCGCGCCGAAAATAAGTCGCGTCGCGAGAGAGCAGAGAGAGAGAGAGAGGAACACACAGCTCTCGTGGTATACCTATAATAAGCGCCTCGCACTGGCGCGCGAGAGAGCGCATATAATATACATATATCCGAATGCATGCTATTGACCCGCTATGAGGAGTTTTTAACACGCGCAGTGTGTGAGTCACGGATTATATATTGTTTATCGGGGTGGCGCGCGGCGTTTTTACGGGTCCTGAACCTCCGCGAAATGAGCCAAGTTGCGAGGCGCGCGCGCGCGCGCGTGAGAAATTTTGTTATTTTCACAGCCCGGGCTATTAATAATCGCGGCGGAGGAATTTTATGAGAGTTTAGAAATAGCGGAATTTATAATTGTCAATGGGTGATGGTCGATTTCTCGCTTCTTTTCGTGCCAGACGCGATAGAGAATGAAATAAAGCTCGCGCGTGCTTGCATAATATATATAGGTATACACACTTGGGTACCATAGTTTTTGCGGTTATGTAAATGGCAATTTTTTTTTTTTGTTCGAGGGAGAGAAAACCGAAAAGCGCAAGGCGTAAACCGAGGGAAAGCCTCGGAAATACTCGGCCCGAGTTATGTCAAGTGTTACGCGCGCGCGCCGAAGTAGAAAATAGCCGAGACAAGTCAGACGTGCGCTTGCGCGCAAGCGGTGTGTATTTCTGTAAACTTAAACGCCACTTTTTCAATGTTGCCGCCGCTGCGGCCGAACGGCTATGCGAGCGACACGTTTTCTCTTTTACAGTAACATGATCTTGCTCCCCGGAAAGAACAAAAAAATAATAAAAATCCGGATAAGACGATGACGGAGAAATTTCTTTTTTTTTATATGATGCACGATTGACTATGTATGACAAATATTATAGGTGTGCTTTAATTTCGATTAGAAGTTATATTAACGTAATTACGAAATTATGCTGACACCTTAACATACAGTAGAGCCTAAAACGACGAGAAAGCTTGTAAAAAGTATGAAAAACATTTATCAACTCAATAAAAGCTCTTACCCAAACAACCAACTCTCCCGCACAACGTAATCGTCTTATTTTGATGTTACAATAACGAGCGACTAAAACAAATAAGCATGTTGATTGCACCCGCACTGACAGATCTCGCACAATGCCCTTGTCGCGCGGTTGCTTAAAAATACTACTACCACGAAAATTTTGCGCAAAAATATTTTCTCACCGCGCGCACGCGCGCGCCCGCCGTCCTATACCCTGCCGGTTCCGCAAATAGTCGAGCTCTCCCTCGATCCCAACCCAAAATCGCGCCCCGAATTAACAACAATAAACAAAAATAAAGCCAGCGCGCGAGGCGCAGAGGCCGGGGGGGAGCGAGAAAATCCGTGATGTACGTGCGTTAAATTATCCGCTACGTGTAATGCACTCGTCGTTGAAAGGGGAGATTGTTTAATCGACGGGACAATGTCTCTTACGGCTCGAGGGGAGCCTTTTTTGCGAATTACTCGCGAGCGCCTGTGTACATTGGCATGATATCAAAGCCGTGGGAAATTTGATAGTTTACTTGTGTAATATTTGGCTCGAAGCTTAAGAGCGCGAGAGAAAGAGAGAGTGTGTGTGTGTCTCGAAGAGACGAATTCTTTTCCAGGACAATGTTCCACATAGAGCGTCGATTTCGTTCCGCAAAGCTGTCAGAAAACTCTCCGCGGCTCGCTCGGTCTAATTGGGGACGCTTTGATTTGTGCGCATCGCGCGTGTATGTGAATGTTGAAATTGAAAAGTGGTTCTGTAAGTGAGTGCGTGCTCAAGGGGGGGAAGTTATTAACCTTGACAGCTAATTTTTCTTCTCCAGATGATCGCTGGCTCGCGAAATTTTATGATTTCTGTTGCGATGCATTTTTTTGTTTTTTTTTTCTAAGAAAAGAAAATTATGAAATAATCGTGGTAAAAATTAGAAAATATTTTTAAATGTTTTTGCGCGAGTAATTTGTTTAGCTGAAAAAAATAGATGTATTTTCCTCGGCTCTCTCCTCGTAAAGATGTTTCAATGAAATCTGATACAATCTCATTCTGTCACTTAAATCATTCGTATTTTATTTACTCTCTAAATTTGAATCGGTGAAATCTCAACTGACTCAGATTCGGGCCCCGTAAAAATAGCTTTATTGTACAGCAAAGTTTACCGGATTATAGTTTTTTTTCAAATAGCTTTTTTAAATCCGGGAATTATCGTCGAATAAAATACACGAAGCGAGTGATTTAAAACGACGGTCGCGAACTAGATTACGTGAAATAAGGATTTGTAAAAATTCTTTTCTTTAATAAAAAAATAAAAGAAGATTGCCTATGAGACAAGGGAACAAGATAAATCGATTTTTGCTTGCACAGCAGTTTGCACTCAATGATACACAAATCTATAAATTAATTTCCATAGATTTTTAATGACGTTCTTAAGAAACGCGCCGCTTCGCTCGCAAGGTTACATCGACCATCAGCGAGCTTATTTTTACAGCGTGAAATCGGGATTCCGAAATTTTATGTTACCAGTCCGAGTGTCTGGCATATGTTTCACAAAAATTATATTTAAAAAACGACTTTTGGTTTTCTGTAATTCCACGTTCTAACGATATTATTTCTTTGAATTATTAATTTTTACTTATCAAGTCATGCAAATGCTCTTTCAAATATATCCTTTCAGTTAATAAGTACTTACGTGACTTTTAAGAATCCTAAGATCCTAAAAATAAATTAAAGTGAAGAAAAACGAGTTGTAAGAGTCCGTAATCTGTTTCGACGACCTCTTAATTTTGTATGCTTTCGCACTTACACACACCCACACATGTGTCTTTGTGTTAACGAGAATGAATGTGTCCCACTTCGCCTGACACTTATAACACACAAAAGTCACAATCGCTTTCGTTGTTCGTGCAAGTGAAAATTTATGAATGCGAGAGCGTGTAAATGACAAACGCAAAAGTCGCAAGCTACATAGTCTAAGAACAGAGCCGAGCTTTTCATCATTTTTCATTCATTAGTATCTTAAGAAAAACGCTTATCCCCATATGGAAAGAAACAAACGTAGGAAATCGTAAGAAACCGTACAAAACCGTACAAAACATATTTCGTACGTTTTTGTACGGTTTCTTACCTTTTTCTGAGGTTTCTTACGGTTATCTACGATTTTCTACGATTCATAAAATCCTTCGATTGGTAACTAAAAATGAAAACGTATGAAAACGTAAAAAATGTAGGAAAACGTACGAAAACGTACATTTCCGTAAGTTTTAATGAATATCACAGTTTTGTACAGTTTTCTACATTTATTTACGGATTGTTGTATATAACAAATTTTTCATGTCAAAGTAGTAAATGTAGGAAACTGTACAAAACTGTACAAAACCGTACGAAAACGTAGGAAACCGTAACGAAACATGTCCGAATCGGAACGGTTTTCTACAGTTTTGTACGGTTTCTTACGATTTCCTACGTTTGTTTTTTTCCATACGGGTCTGCAAGGGGTTTTCCCCCTAAAAACTGGTTCCCCAAGCTAACGCATTTGACCTTTTTCGTAACGACAGGCAAGCGAGAGGGTCGATGGTGGTGAAAGACGGCGTCCGTCGGTGAGCAACGTCATTGGCGCAAGTCGGGCGATCAGTTGCCTTCCCCCGCGAGGTCCCACGACCTCATCCGCGCATCGCGCGGCCCACGGTAGCGCGGGGGGCGCTACCCCCAAAAGTTAGGCGTCGCGTCAACGCGTGCTCCCACCGTCCAGGATGGGGGTCGCGGACGACTTCGCGCCGAGCTTCACGCAGAAGCCCCAGCTGCGCCAGGAGGACGAGGGCAATCGGCTGATATTCGAGTGTCAGCTGGTCAGTGCGCCCAAGCCGGAGATCACCTGGTTTCGGGGCGACACCCAGCTATCCGAGGATGACAGGACCAACTTCAAAATACAGAGCATCGGCCAGAACAAGTTTCTGGTCGTGCTCGAGCTCGACGATGTCATCGAGACGGACGCGGGCCTGTACAAGGTCAAGGCCAAGAACAAGATGGGCGAGGTCGCAGCCTCCATCAACCTCAACTTCAGCCGTGAGTATACTTTCAACCTATACGTGTATACACAATTTCGTAGTGACGTTGAGCGCGTTTAATAAAGTAGAGTATCTTCTATTGGCGAGTAGGCTAAATTTATGGCGTATAATCACGCTTATTATTTTGTTTACCTTGCCGCCGCCCCCCCCCCCCCACACACACAATACATAATTTATAAACGACGATTTCTTAACTTTTGACCTTTTTTTTTACTCTCGCGGTTGACCTTGAACTAAATTCACATGAGATGTAAACCGGTGCTAACGTGGGTTATATATTTTCCAGCTGTGGATGAGCCTAGAGAAAAGTAAGTGGTGTGTGTGTGTGTGTGCGCGCGCGCCGCGTGGCACACAATTTGCAAAGAGAGTTTTTTTTCGTTAGCTTCGCTTATATATCCGTGCTTTTTTTTAATTTTAATTCATAATACTTAATTGGCTGCTGACAAATTCGAGAGCTTATTTGAATATATACTTATATTCATTTTTAACGTTAGACTTTTGCAACACGTATGAAAAATGAAATTCCTTAGAACGAAGCGCAAACAATGAGGAAGGAATTTCGCTTGCTATGCCCGCATGTAACGCTTTTCATGTTTATGATTTTAGCGGCTGAACCGGTGCACAAACGGTGAGTTTGGCAAAAGCGTGCTAATGTATAATGCTTTGAAGCGTGTGTGTGTGTGAAATTAAAAGCATCAAACGACGCGTAACAATTTCCACCGTAGTCTCTAACAATCGATACTGTTTTATTTGAAATATCGATACAGTTCTCGTACATATATATACCCCCCAATAACGTGTGACAGTGATTTTATATTAATACGAAAAAGAAAAAAGATTTTTACGTTAACACGATGTAATCTCTCGTGCCCGGCAGACAAATCGACGGTATCGCACCGACTTTTGCGAAAAAGCCTTCGATAAGGCAAGAGGACGACGGCAAGCGGCTGGTATTCGAATGTCGCATCACCGCCGATCCGACGCCGAAGGTGTCGTGGTTTCACGACGGCGACCTGGTCAGCGACTCACCGAGGCACAAGGTGAGATAGCTTACACTTGTCTTTCGCAGAACTCACTATAACCGGGGCTTGTTTGCGCGGGCGAAGGCGAGAGCATCTGTAAAAACAGAGAGAGAGAGAATCTCTCGTTTTTACGGCCGCCGGCGCAGTAGCAACAAACTCGCCTTCTCCGCCCGTATAACGTAAACTTCGCAGGTTATTAAGGATGTAAGGATGATCGATAAATAATCGCGCGTCTGTGTGTTTTTGTGTTTTCCTTGCAGCTGACCGTCGACAAAGACGGGCACTCGTACTTCGCGAGCCTGGAGATAAAGAATGTGACGGTGGAGGACGCGGGCAAGTACAAGGTGACGGCGAAGAACGAGCTCGGCGAGTCCAACGCCACGATATCCCTCAACTTCGACAGTAAGTTGCTCAGCAGTTTGACCGCTAAAGCTTGCGACAATATCCACACGTACGCACATATACATTATACGTTACGAATCGCCGCAGTCTATATATACCTATGTATAGTTTTTATTATAACCGTCATCAGTATACATATACATATCACGCATCTCTAACAGTCACGAGAATACATGTCATCGCATTCGCAGTCATACGATTCACCGAACGGTTACGCATGAAGATGATACACCGAATTGTCTGACTCATCGGGATCAGAAACCTAGCCTAACTAGGTCTATAATTGAGGATACGCGTACTTTTCTCAACTGTCAATAACGTCATAATCATCTTTCAATATTAATAATATCAGTACATTCCTCATACATTCGGCAATCTTGGTTCACGGTATGCTCATCCATCACTCAATCACTCAGTCGTACGAAAATCGCGGGGTACACGCGCAATTATACATTCACTGAGAAACGCGGCTTGTATACCGGTGCAATAACAAATCGGCCGCGATAGGGGAAAACACACACGCGACAGATGCCAACAAGATTAATCAGCAGAGCAACAACTTGCGAATACACGTATACCCGCTTTTATAACGACACTTGCGAAACTTGCCCCTCTCTGTCTGTCTGTCTGCCTATCTGGCAGACGAGTCTCGCGCGAGGGGTAGAGAGAAACAATAAAAAAAAAAAAAAAAATTGCCACCGCCGCCCGCTGAAATGTAGTAGAGAGCCGTTTGAAAGCGAGACATACTTATAAACGCAGTAGCTATATAATAATAACAGCGTGTATTAACGCGCCGTTGACGTTTTGTAATACGCCGTGTGTGTGTGAGCGAGTGACAATGCGCGCGCGCTCGAGCCACTATAATGTTGTACAAATGAAAATTGGCACGTTGTCTGTTGAGAGTCCGTGTAATTCGAGACGCGATCTTATTGGGGAAAAAGGTGGCTCGAGAGTGGCGCGCTCTCTCTCTCGCTCCCTCTTAACGATGATGATTAATAATCGTATAACACAAAGTACTACCACTAGACCATATTCACTGATAATTCCATTAATCTCGAATTAATTCCATTTTTATTTTTCTCTTTGTCATTTACTTTTGCAACCGCCAACAGCTATATTACTATTGAGCTAATCAACAATGAAACTCTAACGCCGAGTTTCCTTGAAACAAAAAAAAACAAAACAAAACAAACCAACAAACAAACCAACAAAACGTATTACATCATAATAAAAACGACTAATGGTTTTTACTCAGCACAAGCCGTATTATAACGTAGATAACTAATGTCAAACCATAACGTATGTGATTATGATTTAGCGTGTGCGTATGCGTGTGCGAGAATGAGAGATACACCCGTTAGTCAAAAAAAAAAAAAAGAAAGAAAAGAAAAACACCCTAGTTGGTCGCCTTCTCCGTCGTGGTCATTAGATGCGTTAGTCGAGAAGCGGAGACGGTGTGTTATAATGTTTGAAAAAATAATCCAGGCGACGAGGCCCCGGTACCCGACGACGGTATCAAGCCCACTTTTACCGAACGACCAGTGATCCGGCAGTCCGACGATGGGAACACTATAACCTTCGAATGCCGACTAGCCGGCGATCCGAAGCCTAGTGTCAAATATACCTCTACCTTCGCTCGCCACGTCGACCACATATAATTAACGGATGCGAAGCGCAGAAGAGGCGAAGCGATAAATAACGCACGCACGCGCCACGGGATTCATAGATTACAGTAGGGGTATACCTGGCAGCGGTGCACGATCTTGTACGCGACTTTCACGCAGGACTTAGCCCAACGTTATTAAATCAAAAACGCGCCGTGCATTTCTCCGACAATCGTGTGCACGAGCGGTTGCGCGCTCGCCGCACAGTTATAAATATAATTCGTGTTCGATTTCGGGAGGCGAGCGAACGGAGAGGCTGCGGTGACGATGCCAAGCCACGTCATTCTCGAGTCCACGTTTCTATATCTTTCTCTCTCTCTCTCTCTCTATCTCTCTCTTCCGACACTGGACACTATGGATATCAGCTGAGGTGATGGAGGAGGACATGCAATGAAACATGTGCACATTGTATGATGTATGTAGGTATCACGGTACGGAGGAGCTGAGCGAGGGCGGAAGGTATCAAATGTCCATGGAGCTGGACCAGAAGCTCTATCACTTGGCTAGGCTGCAGATCACAAGGGTAGCCAAGGCCGACAGCGGCGAGTACAAGGCCGTGGCAAGAAATAAGCAGGGCCAGGGCGTGGCCACTATCAACCTGAACTTCGAGGGTGGTGATAAGCTCAAGTAGGGATAGGCGCCCACGCGTGCACCCCTCTCTGTCTCTCTCTCTCTCTCTCTCTCCAAAGTTGCATGTCTATCTCTCTTTTTGTTCTCTTACACAGTATATATACTCTTCTTTATGTATAAGTCTCTCACTATCTCAAAAGATATATCTTTACACTCTTCTTGCATCTTTACACTTCCTTTCTTTGTGACTCTCTTCTTCTACTCCGGCGTTGATGAACCTTCGTTTCCCTTCGGAACCTTTTTCATGGGAAAATAGAAAATACCAATAGCCCCTGATAGTCTTTCGTATACGAGAAATCCACTGTGAAAGAATGCCTCATCTCTTGACGCAAGTTCCTATAGACTGAGAAAGATGTTCAAGGGTTCATTGCAATTTTCGCTTCGAGAAAAAGGCTCACCTGAGCGGTTCCCATCGAATAATGCGAGATGTTTGTTACCGCGTGCACCTAGAATTCCCGACGGCAAACCGCCGCGCTTCCCGAAGAAGCCGACGATCAGGCAGGAAGGTGACATCCTCATAATGGAGTGCATACTGGAGGCGCACCCGGTGCCGGAGATCACCTGGTTCCAAGGCACCAAGGCCATCAACGGCAGTACACGCATAAAAATGTCGCGCAAGTCCACCGGCAGAGACACATATCTGCTCACTTTAGAGATTCTGAATCCGACCAAGGCGGACGGCGGTCAGTACCGCTGCAATGCCTTTAACAACTTCGGCGAGAGTAACGCCAACATCTCCTTGAATTTCCAAGGCAAGTTGGCCCAAGCGGCCGCTAATGTTCGGAGCGGGGAATTCTTCTTCCTGGTTTTTGCATCGTTTTTTCACTGCGAGGCCCGAGAATGTGTATATTATTTTATCAAGAAATGAGAAAACGCATGTACCGGTTGTCGTCACGCATGTATCATATAGATGAAATCAGCCTTCGTTTATTTCTTATTATGTTCAAAGGCGAATGTGTGTGTGTGTATGAGAGCGATGGAATGGATGTACATCCGTTACGATGCATGTATAAATACATACAGTGACCACATATCGTATGAATTGAGATAGAAAGAAAGTGCTGTTAGTTGTTGATCAAACGCTTGCCACTAAACAATTGGACAGCAGTTTTCGATAATCTGAACAATGTAGCGCAGTATTGTCCAATCGCTTGCATCAATCATTTGTCTTATAACCAACGCTTTCTCATGCCATTATCTTCATCCTTCATTATCACGCATGTCTCGTCATCACCTCACTCACAGCTGCCTTCATAACGCCTCCCTAACGCTTCTACTACCAGCTAATCTCTGCACGTTTAGCCCTGGCTGCCGAATACGTTTACGCCGAGAGCTTGCTATGTACCGCTTCCCGCGCTCTGGCGAGTGTATGCCTCTACGAGAGATTAACGGTAAATTTCCAAGGTGCAGAAGACCCGGCGGGCTTCGCTCCCTCGTTCATCGAGAAGCCACGCATAATACCCAACGAGACCGGCACTCTGATCACCATGAAGTGCAAGTGCCGGGCCAAGCCGAAACCCGAGGTCACCTGGTTCCGCGGTACGAACGTCGTCAAGGAGTCCACCAAGATTACGATCAAGTCCACGACGGTCCAGGAAGATGTGTATGAACTCACACTTACGCTTAAGGTAAAATTACTTTGTCTATTAGATTGCATAATTATCTTCAATATGTGATGACACAGACATTGTCAATAAATAACTTCTTATTACACGCAGGACCCATCGGGCCCAGACGGCGGTGCCTATCGATGCCATGTGCAAAACGAATTCGGCGAGAGCAACGCCAACTTGAACCTGAACATCGAGGCCGAACCCGAACAGGAAGGCGACGGCCCCACTTTCGTGGAGAAGCCGCGCATCCAGTCTCAGGACAAGGGCAAGATCGTCATCATGGACTGCAAGGTCAAGGCCAGTCCGAAGCCAAGCATCGTATGGACGCATGCCGGCACTGTCATCAAGGAATCATCCAAGATCTCGCTCAGTGTCGTCGAGGAGAAATCCGACATCTATTACATCAAGCTTGTCCTCAACGATCCTGGTGCGGATGATTCGGGACTTTACAAATGTAACATCAAGAATAATCTGGGAGAGCTTAATGCTAATCTGACGCTCAACGTGGAAAGTGAGTAATATTAATCTCGAGAAAAAGATAAATCCTTTACAACGGGGATGATAATGACTGGTCAATTGATTATCAACCTTATTGAAAAAAGATCTGTTACAATCAATTTCTAATACAAAATTTTCCACTTCACAGTTATTCCCGTGATCAAAGAAAAGCCGAAGGTGATCAAGATCGTAAAGAAGAAGACGGTGATTGTGGAATGCACGGTCCTGTCCAAGTTCGCGCCCGACTGCACATGGTTCAAAGAGACGCAGGCCGTCACCCAAGACGAGCGCCATCGCCTCCATGTCGAGAAGATTAAGGAGGGCGAGTTCGCCGTCAAGCTCGAGATCGAACAGATCTCCCAGGCGGATAAGGGCAAGTACAAGCTCGTGGCGAGAAACGAGAAGGGCGAGGCCACGTCCCAGGTTGTGGAAATCCAGGAGATACCCGAGGAGCCTGATCCACCGAGGCTCGCCTCGGGACTATCGTCCATCGTAAGTTCGACGACCGTTTAGTGCACTGTTCACGTGAGCTATTTTAGAATAATTATCATGGTCTAAATATATTTGAATCGTCGTTTTGGCTCGGATTAACTATATTTAGTTGTTGTTATGGCAAGGAGGTCAACAATAACATTATATAGAGTTATTTTGGTAGAGCGACGAATGGGTCTAAAATAGTATACGTGATGAACAGTCGGCATAATAGTTGGTATCGTGAGAGATCCTATTTTTAATTGCTTTGATTCAATTGCAGACCGTTGAGGAAGGTAAAACAGCTGAATTCGTGGCAATTCTTCTCAAAGCTGATAAGAAAGTTACTGTCACGTGGTACAAGTAAGTATTTTAAAAATATTTTAACTACTTCCGAAATCGATGGACTGAAATGTATACGAAACATTTTTATTTTCAAGGGACTCAACGGTTATTAAATCCTCCCAAACGTACAGCACAAGCTTTGACGGTAGGGAAGCCAGGCTACTTATTAGCTCTACTACTCAGGAATCTAAGGGAACGTATAAGATTGTCGTCTCTTCTGAACACGGAAAAGACGAGTCTTCGGCACAACTAATAGTTGAGGTAACAAAAGCGTGTTTTTCTAGATATACACTCTATATATTGCTACTAACACTTTTACTTTAGTAACATTTATTCCTATTATCCGATTACTACCTTCGATATTATATGAATCCTTTATCTTTGTACTACGCTGTAACTTATAACACCAGTGGATCTAATATTCTCGATTTTCCCAAAGCTTATACTTACTAACATCAATGAATCCTTCTTAATTAATAAAATCGAAACCATTATTCTACACGAACGCAATAGAAGACAGAAAAGAAGAAGAAGAAGGACGAAGATGAGGAAGAGAAAGAAAAGGATAAGATAAAGAAGAAGAAGGAAGAGGAAAAGAAAAAGGAAGAAGAAAAGAAAAAGGTAGAGGAAGAAAAGAAAAAGGTGGAGGAGGAAAAGAAAAAGGTGGAGGAGGAAAAGAAAAAGGTGGTGGAAGAAAAGAAGAAGGAGGAAGAGAAGAAAAAGGTCGAGGAACGTCGCAAGAGCATAATAGAAGAGAAAAAGAAAGAGGAAGAGAAAAAGGTTAAGGAGCGTCGCAAGAGTATCACAGAAGAGAAAAAGAAGGAAGAAAAGAAGGTCGAGTCGC
Source organism: Torymus sinensis (assembly GCA_030522985.1). Classification (NCBI taxonomy): domain Eukaryota; kingdom Metazoa; phylum Arthropoda; class Insecta; order Hymenoptera; family Torymidae; genus Torymus; species Torymus sinensis. The sequence goes on along the minus strand of JAPYZP010000024.1, from coordinate 44,238 downwards.
GACGCACGAGTATCATCGAAGAGAAAAGAGAAGAGAAAAAGACCGAAGAGCGACGCAGTAGTATTATGGAAGAGAGAAAAGAAGAGAAAAAAGTCGAGGAACGACGTAAGAGCATTTTAGAAGAAAAGAAGGAGAAGGTCGAAAAGAAGAAGGTCGAGAGCAAAAAGATCGAGGAGGTCAAGGAGGAGAAGAAGAAGACCGAGGAACGTCGCAAGAGCATCCTCGAGGAAACCAAGGTGGAGAAGAAGAAGGAGGAGGAGCGAAAGAAAATCGAAGAAGAGAAGCCCAAGCCTGAGAAGAAAGCTAAGGTATCCGAAAGATCTTGCGCTCAAATCGCACTTGGCAAACGCTTACAACTGCTTTTGCACAAAAAACGCTTTATGCAAAAATTACGAACCGGCTGGCAGCGGATGAATGAAGTCTTGAGCTCCGCATCCGATGCACGCCTAACGAACTCTAACCGCTAACGACCGCACGCCACATTAACGCTGCTTCTGCTGCTGCTATCATAGAGGCTTCTCTGTGTACGCAAATTTCTACATGCCTAATTGAACACTTGAAATTTTCATGTTTTTAAGGAGCCTGAATCCAAGCCGAACGGTATTGACAAGCCTCCGTCCAAAAAGGTAACGGCGAGACTCGGTGAAGATGGCACGCTTCTGCTTCTGCGATTATGTTCGGATATTCGCATTTAATTGCGCGTTTCAATGTAACCACCCCTTATTCTCTTGTCATTGTTGCATGCGTTACTTTGGTGTAGCCCAAACCCTTAATATTTATAGCGCCTTGTCGACACGTTTCGAGGATGTATTTTCGGCGCGAAATCTCAGAAGTTCGAAATTGCCTGGGCTTCGAAGCTTCTGAGACGTCGTGTAACTTCGCTAATAAATTTATGAACCCCACACTGTTGAAGTGTTTATATGTAGCAAAAGTAAACGTAGACATTTTGACTTCAGTTATAAAAAAAAAAAGTAAAAAAAAATACAATACTTGCTTAATGCTAAACGCTTTAACCCTAACTTTACACACAAAAAAATCTCTAACGAATGCAATTGTATTATCTGTTTCAGGTGAGTGGTCACGCCGAGTACCCGAGATTACGCTTTCAAGCCAATGATTCACCCAAATATAGCATGTGCGCAATAGATCGCTCATTCAAGCTGAAAATGGATTTCTCGCTTCTCTCTCGCTCTATCTCTCTTGAATTTTTGTTGGCTCATTATACTTTCGTCACATTAATTAAGCCGCGCCTCGTGCGGCGCTCGCGTCGTCCGACGCCGACGACGTTTCCGCTTTAGCGGCGATTTTCGCATAACTCGCTTTTCTGTGTATGTGCGTAGGGGCTTTTTCCTTGTAGAATATCTCTACAGCAGCAGAGATCTTGGCTTCGCTGAAATAACTCAGGCGCGCGCTTATATTTTTAATGACTCAAGCTGACAAACGCAGGTTTATGCATGTTGAGCAACAGCAGTAATTAATTAATCTCTAGGTGTGCTGTGTGTGCTTGATAATCTAGTGTTTATCTTTTATATTTTCGACGTAATGCTTCCTGTTACCTTCGCCCTGTCTCTATTTGCATGCGTAGATTTTGTTTTCGTAAATTTTATCGATTATAATTAGGAAGGGTATTATAATATTTGCATTTAATTTAGGACAAGGAGGAGATTGTCAACAATGTGGAGGAAGCAAAACCTGGCGAAAAGGTTCGTAAAAATTTCATCTACTTAACGTCGTTTAAATATATAGGTTTAGAACTTTTATTGAAAGGTAAATTTTTTACTTAGAAACCAACGCCCAAAATCGAAACTAAGCCGGATACCAAAATCGACACCAAACCAAGCACCAAACCCGACACTATACCCGACACAAAGAAAGACACCAAAATCGACACGAAAGTCGAAACAAAAGCAGACACAAAAGTCGAAACAAAAGCAGACACGAAAGTCGAAACAAAACCAGACACGAAAATCGATACAACCAGGAAAGACACTAAAATCGATACAACACCCGATACCAAAACTATCACTGGCAAACCCGCCGACACGAAAATTGACACAAAACCAGATAGCAAAATTGACACTAAGCCACAAAATAAAATTGACACAAAACAACCTGACACTAAAATCGATACAAAACCTGATATTAAGGTTAACAACGCTAAACCCGATAGCAAAACGGAAAACTCCTTGAAACCACCGTCCAAGTATCAGGTACACATGCGAACCCGCTAGCAAATTTTGACACTCACACAAATAACATATACTTACGCAGCACTTAATTTAATCAAGTCAACAAATTTAAAACCTACTACACACTAATGTGCTACACTGGCATTGATATTATTAAAATAAATCCATATAATTCACCATTCCATAAATTAAAAAACAAATATTTAAAACATATTTTTTTGACGTAACAAACTCACTACTTTGCAATAATCACAGTTAACAAGGTTAAACATTGGTTTACATGGATAAAGTAAATGAACGAATAAAATATATTGCACCATATCCTTAAAAGCAAAATCTAAAAACAGCAATAATAATAGCGTTGATTGCTGTTTCCCAATAACAGTTGATCGAATTTCCAATTATTGCTATATTCTAATTATTAATACAAAGCATAATATAGATCCATATTTTATTAATAAAATTAACGCCTCTGCTGTTCGTCTGTCAGATTTCTGTATTGAAGGTATAGTGTATATACCTAGTTTCTTTAGTCAAAGGTCAAAACAAAGGAAATATTACTACAATGAAACAATGTACTCTAATCTATCGGACGTTTAGCAAGAGCTTAAATACCCCTCCAACATCGCAAAGATATACAGAAATTAATCGATTTAATAATTGCAGCTCAAGCCCCAGCAGCCGGCGGAGCATAGGAAATCGATCGATCAGGTTGAACTCAAGGTAAGATTGTCTTTAACCGTCATAACGTATGTTAATTCACCGTTTATTTATATGACAAATCCGCGCTGAGTGCCAAGTGACCTTTTTCGGTTAACCGCACTTATACACCAATACACAACGATCATACAGAATATAAAACATCACGAGAAATTATCACATAACTGTAAAAATCAATATCCGCGATTATACACGTGAACATAATTCCCCGCCGTTTATTTGAATTTGCAATTTCGGATGCTCAGCTATTACAGCCTACACACTTACATACATAAACACACACTCACGCAAACCGCAATGCTCTAATTGAATGACTATCCGATGACACAGCCAGTGGGAACTAGTCCCCGCGGGAGCCTAAAGTCCTGGAAAAAACCCGAGAAGATGGAAGCGAAGGTTGAAAGTTTCCAAACGATACAACTGAAACCCGTGCAGAAACAAGGAAAAGCCCCCCAGAAGGCCGAAAACGGCACTGAGCTGAAGGTATTCCACGCGGCTCGGAGACGCCTATTGGTGGTTGCCGTACTCTCTACTCGTCTCTTTCTACTATTATTCTACCTCTCTGTTCTTGAAAAATCTATTTATTCTCATCTCTTTCTCTCAGTCTTTGACTTTATCTTTTTTGTCTTTGATTTTTCGCCCGACTTCTATTCTCTGTTCTATGATTAATAAATTCAATCTAAAATATCTATATTTAATAAATCTCTCGGCCCCTTCGTCGAGGCTAATTTAACAGCGACGATTCATTTCCTCTAAAATAAAACCTGTAAATAATGATGTACTCTAAACTTATAATTATAAAATCTTATTCTACACTACAAGCATGCGACATCCTCAACGAAATGATGTTGAAGATCATATCAGCTAAATCCATCATCTCTTACTTCTATCTCTGTTCTTCAATCTATTCTCTCTTTACTCTCCGAAAATAGTGCAGTACACGAATGCGACGGCACAGATAACTCTCAGACCTTCTATTTTCTCTCGACTCTTCCAACTGCCATTGAATGTAGGTACTATATAGTCTCATCTCTACCCTCATCAGATCTCTTAGTCCCTTAACAGTTTACAACGCTACCATCTGTACAAAGAACACTCTACGCTTTCCCCTATTCTATGATAGTCGCCATCGAATGACATCAACTCTGTCTCTGAACTATACCTACTCTTCAATCTTTTGTCTCTATCTAGCCTCCGGAATGCACCTTCAACTTCTGAAACTAAACCTTTAAACAAACCTAAAATAAATGAATCTATTAAAAGCATCTGAATCTTTCTAAAAACGTTACAACTCTAAACTACAAACTTATAAAATATCATCGAACCATATTATTCATGAAAAAACTCACCCTAATAAACAGTTAAAGCACTATCAATCTCATCATAAACTAAATAATGTAAAAAAACTATCCATGTCATTTCACCTTGACCCTGACAAGCCTGAGAATGCACCTATCGTATTTAATCCCCCTAAAGAATGAAATAATAGCCCCTGTAGAAATTGTAATATACATCATACATTGTAACATACATTATTCCACATATCATTTATAACCGATAGCGGCCAGTATGGTAAGTGACTCGACGTAACCCCTTCATTACGAATGAATCTCTGTAATCAACCCATCAAATCATGGTCATCACCAGCATATCACATTCATATATACTTTCTACCACTATTCAATGTGCACGTACCGATCATGAACTCTGATCATCAATAACTACGTCATTCTCAACCAACGTGTACATCGTCGAGGAGCATATATATACCGACTGAACAATACTTCGGCAATTCCAAATCCTTGGAGTCGTTTGAAGCCGTTCGTTCGTTATCAGCCTCTCCGTGTATACCCTTATCATCCCAAACCTCACTAACGAATACCCGACCTTGTTCTGTTCCGGCGCAGAAAACCGAGCAGAAGGAGAAGCTCGAGGTGAAGAAGATGAAGGGAAAGAAGGCAGAGAAGGAGAAGAACTACGAGTTGCCGGAGATACCAGACTACGAGCGCGCGGTGCTTGAGAAGCCTCAGGCGTTCGAGTGGGGTGATCACAAGCCACGCGACAAGACCCAGCTCGACCGTCCGGCGACGCAGGTGAGACATTTATCCGCCCCAACATCTCCCTCTACCTCCCTCGTAAATAAATCTCACGATAAATCAAACATGTGTGTCTACTTTTCATGTGCCGCTGCTGCGATTCTTCTTCTTCCTCCTCGTCTGGGTTGCTGCTCGTCCATAGAAATTCGACTCGGGCAAGGTGATGTATATCATACAGCCGCGCGATTTATAAGCTTAGCCTACGCCAACAAAACCCGACTGATTAACGCTTCTAGCTAAGCTATCGAATATATACGCCCACGCACTAACCGCCGAGAGCTTATAACGACGCTGCCGGACCGCCGCCGATCCTGCAGTAAGTGGATGGCGAGCTGTGCCGTGCGCGCACGCTGATACTGGGATTCTTGTATCGTACGCTGCTGCTGACTGTCGTTGGAGAAGGTTGTGGGATCGTTCGTAAGTTATTTCAAAGGGATTCATGGGGTTGATTTATATGGGAAATGTTAGACAAAGTAGTTAAGGGCTCAATGTGTTCTCAGGAAAAATGGCTCAACTGAATAATAATATAAAAGGGTACTTTCGTAACAAGTGATTCGATTCCAGGTTGGAAGCTACCTGGAATCTAGCCAATTCTTCCATTAAGTCTCAAGCAACGATTGTAATTTACATAAGTTTCAGTTGAGCCATCTCCTACAACTTCGCGAAAAGCAACAATCGACAATACATCAATCCACACCCACCTCAACACTCAAAACTCACTTATCCCGAACGAATCCTCGTTTCACTCTCGCCATGACCTTAGATCGCGTCGATCCTGTGTGCGTGTGCGTCAGTGTCTCTTAGCAAAATTTCACCCGCAGGTAGGTGAGCTGCGTAACGGAGCTCGACTGTCGCAGGGTGTCGGACTCGCGCGCACACGCACACATCCGTGAGATTAATTAGGAAAGTGCGGACGTGCGCTCTCGCAACGAGCGGGCAAGAGCATAATGGGACCTTGGGTATTTTTGGAAATTATTACGACGACGGGGCGACTGGCGGGTCACTAGCCGTGAATCTCAATCCCTCGCTCTCTCTCGCTTGCTTCTTTGGTCCCAGCCCAGCTCTCCACCTCTTCCTCCTCCTCTCGAATTTTCATCTCCTCCCTTCTCCTCTCTTAACCCCGCACCCGGGACACACACACACACAGAGACGCACGTCCTGTGTGCACTCGCGCGCGTGTGTGCGTGCGACAGCAGCAGCAGTAGCGCACCTTCCGTGGCTTTCGCTTGTGCGAGTGCGCGCTTAGTAGTTGAGCGAGACCTGACCGTGTGTGCATCTGCAGAAGGCGTCGGTGCCGGAGATCAAGGCGCCGGAGAAGGAGGAGGCCACACCGAAGGCCCCGAAGATCGAGGTCAGCAAGGACGTGTCGCCGATCCCAAGCAGACGTGGATCTATCATACCGCCGGGCAGCGGCGCCAGCAGCCGACGCGGATCCCTCATACCGCCAGAGGATCTTGGACGCAGAGCTAGTCTCATTATACCCGGTGACGAGGTATTTTCGATTTGTCTTCGGTTTCTATTTTCTTTTCTTTTCTTTTTGTTCTCCTGCCCAGACCCTTCTCGTTGCCACTATCACTCTCTGTCTCTCTCTCTCGGCCTTCCAAGCTGAAAGAGGGATATGATTGTCCAGGATGGTGGACGTTCCTTTTTTTTATGACCCCGAGTTTGCGTTGCGAAGGAGGCGAACTCGCAGTCTTCGTCGTTAAGAATAGACGAGGAGAAAGATTAATTGAGCCTTGACTTCTAATTAAAATCCTTTGAATTCGAGTGTTAATCATTGTGAGTAATGAGTTCGAGTTACTTTTGGCCGATCGGGTTCGCCTCCTTTTACAGAGACTAAAGTTGCAATTTACCTCGCGTTTCAACAAGATGCATACTTTTTCTTTTACAATAGTCGTAGATGTTAGTTTATAGCTGACTTGATGACTGGATTTTCTTAGACAGCAAATAGATAGATAATACCATTTTTTTTTTCTGTTACTTGTTAACTTTGGATTTTACAGTTTAGTGAAACTAGAGTTAGTGCTAAAACGACTTGATATAATTACTTCTAGTTCACATTCTATCTCTGTCACCTAGTATCCTCACTCTGTCTCTCGTTTTCTTTAGCGTTTTCCCTACTAGTTATCTCTCTTAGCCAGCCAATCGTACCGTCTCTACTTTGTACCAATTAGCACCGAAATCCCAGAATAACGTATTTACATTGAATACATCTGATGATGAGTAATAGCGTAGCCCTAAATCGTCGCAAAACGCAATGCAACGACGTGTAACTGTAAATATCTCTGTCTATCCCTGCCATCTTTCTCTCTATCTTTGTGAAAAGTATCAATGCGGACGAGACGCAGTAGAGCCAAAAGGATATATAACATGCGTACTGAATGGTATCGTTGATGAAGAAAACGATATATATATATATATACGTACAGCGGCGCCGAAAGGGAAACGCTGGATAAACTCACTCTTACACTCTCACTCTTTTTCTAAAGGCAAACAAAAAAAACAATAAAAAATAAAGTTAAAAGAATTAATGATTCGATGCAAAAGAAAAAAAACACACATTACATATGCCACACATGTCATGCTCATCACAATTTGGTCCCCCCTATAGGACAGAAAGCTGCGCCCCGGCGAGGTGTTGGATGAGCGCAAGGTGAGAGACAATCCAATTTTTTTTTATCTGCCGCCTCCCGCTGAAGAGGAACTACGTTGCTCACATAACCGATATAACGGCGATGACAATAATAATAATAATAATAATCATAATAATAAGCACAACAATAATAATAAGAATAATAATGATATTAATCTTAATCATAAGAATGATAACGATAATTATAATTACATCATTAATAATAATATAATAATAATCGCAATAATAATTAATTAATTTTTTTTTTAACAAACAGCAACAATAACGCACCAACAAAAAATAATAATGAAACACTACAATAATAATATTAATAATAATGGAAACTTCTCTCACTATCGTGCGGCGAAACAACTCACACAGCTCACACACTCTTTCTATACATATCCTTACCTCTTTCGCTCCTCTGTAGTTGCTCCGCTCACACTTTTTCCATTCTTATAGTTAACGCACTTTGCCTTTCTCTCTCTCTCTCTCTCTCTCTCTTTCCTATACATCAGTTTCGCTATACTATACATACTCACCCTAAACAATTATCTATATATATTTATCTACACACACACAGACACACACAGGATTGATAGATTGCGCGCGGCGTATAAGTAAATTCACCGAGTCGAAAAGTATCGTCAGGGGTATATCCTCATGGATCCTGGAACGGGCTCAAAATCCACAGCGAAGGGGAGGGGGGGGGCGCATAATCTTATATGTTTAATAAATTATCGCTGAAAATAAGTGGGCGATCTTACCGAAATAGAACGCGCGGTGCGCGAGGCGAATGTATGCCATCTGGCAGACCTGGCCATTTGCGCGCGCACGAGTATACTTATCATATTTTTCTGCATTTTTTCGCTGATTATTAATTGCTACCGTGGTTCTAGCTTGTCCCTTCGATCGTTCGGTACGTATTTTACAAAAAAAAAAAAAAAAATGAAGGACGTAAAAGCACGTTGTTTGATATTGATTAGACTAGGGAACTATTTCCTCAGCTGATTTTTTCCAGGTAATTTTGAAGATTTGAATCCCTAGGTATTTTATTCTTGTACTTTAGATTAAACTAGCATTTTAGTACTTGAAAAATAAAAAAAGTGCACCTTATTTACTGTAGTTTCTGAAACAAGCTGCCTTATTATAGAATTGACGATATCATATAATGAAAGGAAAATCAGGCTGAACCTAAAAAGCTTAGGTACAGTTAAATCACATGTTCGTCGATAACTAATACAAATGATTTTTTCTATAAGTGTAAATGTTTACGGTAAATCTGTACAAATCATTTAAAAACCAGACAATATCCTGATTCATCATCAGAATCTATCGAATCACCAGGACGCAAATTAAACGTTCACAGCATCCGGGCGATCGCGCGCAACACCGTCCTGTTTATAAATTGATTCTCTCTCTCTCTCTCTCTCTCTCTCTCTCTCTCTCTCTCTCTCTCTCTCTCTCTCTCTCTCTCTCTCTCTCTCTCCCTCTCTCTCTTTCTCATGCGTGCGCGCACTGTATCACCGTTAATATATCGCGTCTGCACGTGCTCTCCGCGCTTGTAAAATAAGGCCGAGCTCGTCGCGGTATAGGAGAAATTCCGTGCCAAATTCGCCGGATTCGTGTGATGTACTGCCTCGCGTACCTTAATCTTTCCGCAATTAAATATTAGTTATTCGTGGAAAATTAGAAGCGCGTCGCTCGAACAGATTTACGCGGAGCCGAAACAACAAACACACGTACACATTGGGGTATACGATACTTTTCGACGCGTGTGCACCAGGAAACGGGCCACAGCTCATTTGTTATAAAAACGGAGATTGTATACGTCGCGCGCATGGTTAATTAAAGGGAGTAGCTGTAGAGCAGAAAAAAGTATTTGCTTCGGATTTTTCGAGCTGGAGCGGAATTATTATTATTATTGCCGGGGACTAGGTGGACTATAAATTTAGTGTAACTGTCCTGCATTACGAACGTAATTAATGTCCTCTATACACACATTCATAAAAAAAAACGAAAAAGATACGAAATAAAATACCTCACGATTAAAAGTAAAAAGTAAATGTGCCACACGCCTAATGTGAATGCCCACCCAATGAACCGCCAAGCTGGAAATGAGCAACTGTCACAACCCCGCATACACCCTCCTGTCGATGTTCTTGATGCGCTAATGTATGAAAATCACGTTGTAGGCGAGTCTGGAGTGAAAAGCGAAAAATTTCCCACTAGTCGTGCACGAGCGTAAATATATCCCTGTTGTGACTGTGTCTCAAGTCGATATCCCTGACCCCCCTGCCCCCACCCCCCTAAACAAAGCAAAATGTCTCTCCCATATCACTTTCTCTCAATGTGTGTTTGTGGGTGTGATCCATGTGTACACGTCTTTATGTTCGTCTCTTGTACTTTCTTTCTGCAGGTTAGATTACGGCCCGGCGAGGTGTTCGACGCCAAGGTGAGAGATTTGTGTTCGCAATAACACAAAGCTTGTCACCGGACGGTGAAACCGTCGCAGCTCATATGCGCGCGCATTTATGGCAATTGTCTTGTTCTCTAAGGCGCGCGAATAGAAGCAAGACGTTTGCTAAAAACTGTGATAACAAGTGTGATTTTTTTTATTTTTTATTAATTTTATTAAAAAAAAAAAACCAAAATTGCTTGACGATAATCTGTGATGAAAAAATGCTGCGATATAACTTCTAAGGATTTATAATATAAGTATGACTGTAAACGATATGCACATTTTGCTTCTGATCGCGAGCTTTTCAGGCCTCTGCAGCTACAACAGCTGCACAAATAATAATAATAATATTAATAATAATCATTTAATAATAATAGCGTAAGAGGTCAATTTCGCATGCAGAAAAACAAAAACTACTAACAGCAGGCGTGCTATATGTCGCAAAAGCATATTTACCGCGCGATTACAGGTGATGTCACTATAAGGCATAAGGTCTCCGTAAATCACATACGATAAACACAATGAAAGAAAAGAATGCAAAAAAACTCTTTTTCTCGATCACAAATGACTCACGTCTTTCCATTTGTTTTTTGGGAAACAATCAACACAGAGATTCCGGCCCGGCGAACTGCTCGACGACCAGGTTAGATATCACTTCGAGTGAAGTTTATCTATTTTCTTACACGTTTATCTATATATGGTCGCGCTGACGCGATCTGTGATTAAAAAGATTTTTGGTATACACATACATCGTGATTAACAACGTGGATTACATATATTTTTACCAAGATTATTGTATATATACATATCTATGGATATCATTGTCTTTAATACCTATTGTACATAATTTTGAACGTGATGATGAGATTTTTTTCTCCACCGTCCTGACACTTTTTTGTACTTTCCAGATAGATCTGTGTTTCTCATACTTTTTGTGCCTCACTTTTCGTCCACACCTGTATGTTTTTATATAAATGTCAATTTCCGTTGGTTAAGTGTATATATGGTGGATGTATACATTCGCTCGAAGCAATCGAAGCGGCAGCAGCAACTGAACAACTTTTTTACATTTTTTACATTTTTATACACTTTTTTCAACTTTTTTTACAATTTTTCACAAACTTTTGATACTTTACTTACACTTTTTCACTTATCAATTTTTTAAAGCAAAAGTTACACAAATTATTATGTTTTTAACTACCTATACACAAGCTATTACAATTTTCAAGGTCGTTTTGATAATGAAAAAAAAAACGCAATGTGCTGCCGCGCGTTTGTTTTGCTGCTTCCATGCTTAGCGAATTCGTAACCTATATGTGTTCAGCCCCCCTAAAATTTATATATGTGTCGTTTGTCACCATTCATGTATTTTTCAATAAATGTTCTCCTCATCCTCGCTTCATGTCATATTTATACATATGATTAAGTGTTGCCGCCTTCCCTTATATGTGTTCTTACACCCTTGATTTCGTCTTCTTTGGCCAACGCATACCAGAATCACGTTTGTCAAATTTAACTGTAAGATAAATAAAAAAAAAACTGTATAACATATCTCCCAAGTATACATACAACGAAAAAATATGAAACAAACAAGTATATACCTCCGACCATGTGAATAATATCAGTAGTAGAGTTAATAATAACTGTGGTATAACAAAACTGTAATGATAACCCGATGAAAAACGACAAGTAGAACTCCCTTTATCACAATCCCGTAGTGTATCTATCTCAATTTATCTTCCGAACAATAGACGAAGCTGAAACAGCCACAGCGATGAGAGCTCGTCAATACAAACCATACATGTATCATATAGTGTACATTAATCACTAAAACAAAAAGTAAATAAACAACTCCAAAGGACACGTCACTGACATATCACACCAGTGAACTGACTCTTGTATATATAATTACACTTCACCAGCGCGTGAAGATGAGTAGCTAACCCAGCCTATATCTACTCACGGGTGACTAACCAAATTTCATCCATCATCACGAAAGAATAAAAAAACTCATTACGTTAGCTAACTACGTATCTAATCTCCCGCCAATCAACATTTCACAAAACTGTATTAACTCATACCGCATCAGTGCATTATGAACTATTAAACAATTCGTTTGCCACTTCTCTTACTATCTTATAATCGATCAACAATGCTAAATAATTAAAACTATCATATCTCGATGATTTTTGCACAATATTAATTTTATACACCATCCTACAGCCAGAGCTATTGAAACCTATTTATTTATTCCTAAATTAGTTCTGTAACGTTTTAAAACATTTACAACATTTGTTTCAACGGTTCAAGTTATAGGAAAGTACTGGTCCATTCCGTGAAACTAAAAAACATACAAATATTCAAGCACCAATGTATGAAAAAACAAGTGCAGGTAAGTCGCGGCGGTGCAAAAATCAACGACGATCTCAAAAAAAAAACAAAAATAATTATTGCCCTTGAGACCACAATTGACTAATTACCTATCGCGCGGGTGTATATAGCGACGACGTCCGAGTACGGACGTGCGACGACCCAGTGTGGCGGATCTCGAGAATAAGATCAACCAGCCGAGTACACCGCTACGCGATGTCGGCCCACCTGGACCACCTCAGATCGTCGACGTGGCCGAGTCCTACCAGGCCACCGAGGATGCGGCGGGCTACATCACCGTGGGCATTGAGGGTTCGCCTGCGCCTACCTTCAAGTGGTACAAGGGCATGACCGAGATCATGGAGGGCGGCAGGTTCAAGTTCTTAACCGATTCCGAAACGAACACGATCACGCTATGCATGCGCAAGATCAAACCGAACGACGAGGGCACCTACAAGCTCGTCGTCAGCAACATCCATGGCGAGGATTCAGCCGAGATGCAACTATACGTCTCAGGTAGGCTGTTGTTTATTTCTAGGAAGAATGTTGAATCTTTAGGTTTCTAATGGTCCCGGGCTGGTTTTTTCTTTAGACGCAAGTGGCATGGATTTCCGCACCATGTTGAAGAAACGCAGGTACCAGAAATGGGCCAAGGACCAGGCTGACCTGGAGAAGGTCGATCTCAAGGAGACTGAGAAACCAATGCCAGCTCTCAAGAAAGTCGAAAGGGTTCGTATAGATTTTTTGATCGTTCGTTTTTTCATAATGATTTCTCTTATTTCTTACTAGGATGTAAGAACTGATGAATATTTGTTGGTACATAAGAGTAAGTCTCAATGTGAACATGTTTCTTCTCCCGTCTTTTTTACCCTGGTTTTTTTTTTATAAGATCCTAGCACTTGTTGAGGTGACCCTCAAATATATGTATAATTTAATTAATAGTCTATCATGAGGATGATTTTGATTCAACACGTGAATTAATCAGTATGGAGTTTGCAAGTGTTTTTGTATTATCTTTTTAAGGATATTAAATTAATGTTAAGTTCGTTTGTCACTTTGAGTCACTATAAAAAAAAACAACATCTGACAAATAACAGAGAATACCTACTCTTTTATAAAAGTGTGAAAATTAAAAATATTCAGATGAATTTATTCAAGAAGACAATTTGTATTCCTTTCGCATTCCTCAACTAATTGGTATGGTATTTCGATCGGATACAGAAACAAGATAAACCAGAAAAAACTGGAGACAGCGACACCAATCAGCTGAAACCCGGAAAAGTTTGTATTCGTCAAAAATTTTATCGTAGCTGCGATGTGTTTGGGGTGAAATGTAGAGGAAAGCCCTTACCCCAATTTTTTCACATTTTTACATGGTTTCATACCAAAACTAGTTTTTTCCTCCAAGACATTTTTAAGTTAACTACATTTACTTCACAGTCTTTCAGCGAAATCCATTTCCAGCTACATTCAGCAGTTTTATAAAGGCCCAACGGATAGGACGACTTCTGTTTTGATTGATCTAGATATACCTTCTATTTGAGAAAATTCGATGATGCGTAGATGTGCATGGTTGATTTTACTTTATTTTACAGCTCTAAGCCACATTTCGATAGACATCTTTACAAAATGCGAAATTTCTAGGGATACTTTATTGCATGCACGCAAACCCGCACCCTACCACCATATATCATCCTATGAAAGGCCATTTATCCGAACGAAAATGATGTTTCGAGTCCATTGTTATTTATTTTAGAGCAGCAGCAGTTGTTCGCGTAGACCCTCGCTTGCCGAATTAATCCCAGACTGGCCAGTGCTTCATCACTTCATCAAGACGGAGGTTGGAGTTGTGGTTATCAAGTATACCGATGTTTTTGTCAATGTTCCAATGTTCTCTATCTCGTATCTCAATATCGTCTGGCGCTTGAAATTCGAAAACTCACGCGTTACTGCTTATTACATCTTGGCTTATCTTCCTCTGATTTCTCGTTCTATCACTATCCAATTCTCGTTTTTTACTGTTGCTCTATGAAATTTTCTTCCCTAAGGAGACTGCACCAAACATATTGCCTAACGCTTGATGCTTATTTGTATGCACACAGTTGCACTTTATCGATGTTGTCAATATGAATGTTCACGAACCATACCTACGTCAACCTTACAGTCATATGAAAGATTGAGAATCAAATTTTTAGGAATTTTATAACTTTTTGAATTTTAACTGTTTTGCAGTTCTTCCTCGAAGGTCTATTTTTGGAAATCTTCTCGTCGATTTTATATCTTTTTGTATTTTTTACAGGAAAACATGATTTTCTCTTATTGATTTTTTATTCGTTTTGATGGTAGCCGTTCATCGTTTTCAATGACCATTTTTGAAAATATAAATTTTTTCACTTTTTTCAGATACAACAATTTTTAATTTAATTTAAAAAATAAAACACGTAGTGTCAAACACTATATCATTCTTTTCATCTTTCACTCATATAGAAGCCTGAGTCATTCCTGAAACCACTAATTGATCAATACGCTAAAGAGGGTAAAGACAAGAAAGTCACATTCGAAGCTAATTTCTCGAAACCCAATTGCAAGCCAAGGTGGTACTTTAGGAAAGATGTAAGTATTATATGAAACGCAATATAGAATTCAATGCCAGCATATATAGATTATCCAATTTATATTATTAATTGCAGGAGCTGTTCCCGTCATCCAAATATAAGTTCAAAAATGAAGAGGATTGTTATCAACTTATTATCTCGGAACCAAAGGTAGAAGATACTGGCAAATATACAATCGATATTTCTGGTGTATCAAGTACAGCTTTTCTCAATGTCGATGGTAAATACTTATATTTTATTTTAAAGAATTTCAATTGTAATATTTATTAAATTTAATCTCGTTTGTTTCTTAGAACCTGATCCAACATACACGTTCACAAAGCCACTTCAACAACAGACAAGTGGATTCAACAAACACGAAGTACAGTTAGAGTGTACAGTCAGCTCCACCATGGCAAAAGTATCTTGGTACAGAGGAAAAACGAAACTGGAGGTAATTTTTTGGTTTAATATCTCCCCGTTTAATTCTCTACGAAGATATTTAAAATATCGTTTATTGTAGGATGGAGACAGATATCAAATCTCGAAAGACATGTCTGGCGTTTGCCGGTTAACTATCAAAATTGCAAACTTTGATGATAGTGGTGAATATTTCTGTAAGATCAGTAAACAAACCGACAAGACAGACACAACTCTTTCAATCATAGGTAATTTCTTATTTAAAAAATATTGAATGAATTTATTTATTTTGTATTATTTCTAATGTTAACATATATCTATTTTAGAATATCCATACAAGTTCGTCAAGGTACTGAAACATCAAACGGCAACAGAAAAAGAAACGATCACACTGGTTTGTGAACTCGACGATGCAGCGGGTGACGTTAAGTGGTTCAAAGGTGAACAAGAAATCACTTCTGATAAGAGGTACCCATATTTTTCATTTCATTAATTTTCAATTAAAGAATTTTTTTTCTTGACATTATTAATGATCGTAATCTTTTTCACTTGCAGAGTCCAAATTAAAGAAGAAGGCCGCAAAAGGAAACTCATTATTAAAGATGGTAAAGTTACTGATGCTGGTATGTACTCTTGCGTGAGCAATGCAGACAAAACTGAAGCGGAACTTATTGTCAACTGTAAGATTTTTTATTTATCAGAAATTTATGATCAAAAATTTCAAATTTCATGTATATATTTATGTATTTCTTATTTTCAGATCTCAATCGGTTTAACAAGAAACTGAAGGATACGATTGGCATTGAAAGAGAAAAGGTTGTCCTGGAAGTTGAGTTACAAGATACAACAGCTGCAGCTAATTGGTTCTTTAATGGCAAACCAATAGAGACAAACGAAAGGATTGAAATTAAAAATCTCGGTGGTGGCAAACATCAACTCGTTTTTAATAGAGCCGAGATGGAAGATGATGGTGAAATTACTTGTGAGAGCGGCGAGTTGAAGAGCTCATGTAAATTGTCGATAAAGAAGGGTGAAAGTAAACCAATTGCTGAAATTCCTGACAAGGTCGAAGGGCCATGCAGTGCTCCTATTATATTTATTATACCGTACAGAGTTGACGGAACTAGGCAATCTCAAGTTGAAGCTAAACTTATGAAAGACGGAAAGGTCTTACCACTCAAGGATGTAGAAGTCGTAGTAGGTGAAGATAAGATTACATATAGAATTAAAAAGCCCCAGCATGATCAGTCCGGTACTTACCAAATTAAGATTGGAAATGCACAAGGAGAGGAGGTCCAAGATGTTTTTGTAAACATGCAAGGTATTATTTTATTTTATTTTAAATTAATTTAATGCAATATAATATATTTTATTATGATTAGCTTGTTTTATTATTACTCATAAATATTAAATATTGAAAATAATATACCATTATATTTCATAATTTCTTAAAAATTATAGACGTTCCATCGCCTCCACTGGATGTCGAAGTATCCGATATCTTCGCAACCAGTTGTGTCGTTTCTTTCAAGCCAAGCAAAGACGATGGTGGTTCACCTATTATCCATTATGTCATCGAACGATTGGATATGAGCTTGAAAGCTCAGTGGGATAGTGTAGGAGAAGTGAAACCTGGAGAAAAGACTAGTTACAAAGTCCAAGATCTTGTTACAAAGAAAGAGTACAAATTCCGCATTCGAGCTGTTAATAAGATTGGATCTAGTGAGCCAGCGACATTTGGAAAACCAGTGTTGGCTAAGGATCCATGGGGTAAATATCATTAATTGATAATATAACATAAGAAACATATTTAAATCGTTTCAAGTGTATTATTTCATAACTGCATAAAATTATAGATGAACCTGGAAAGCCTGGTAATGTCGAAGTTGTTGATTGGGATGTTGACCATGCTGATCTTACATGGACAAAGCCAGAAAATGATGGTGGTGCTCCAATCACAGGCTACATTATTGAATACAAAGAGAAATTCGGTAAGGAATGGACGAAGGGTAAAGAAATTGATGGAGACGTGACAAAGGGAACTATTGACGGATTGAAAGAAGGGCAACAGTACGAATTCCGTATACGCGCTGTCAACAAAGGTGGTCCTGGCGAACCATCAGATGCCACTAAACCGATTATTGCAAAGAGTAGATTCGTTAAACCTTTCATCGTTGGAGATGGTTTGAAGAACCTTGTTGTCAAGAAGGGCCAAGTCATTAAATACGATATTAAATACCAAGGTGAACCGGAGCCTGAAGTTAAATGGTTCTTAGGGGACAAGGAGGTAGTACAAGATGCAGCAGAGAGAATAACCATTGATAAATATGAACGAAACACAGTATTAACTGTGAGAAAAACAACTAGGGCTGATTCTGGAAAATACAAGCTGGTACTTACAAATAGCTCTGGAACTTGTGAAAGCACTGCGGATGTAGTTGTACTCGGTCTGTATCTTCATAATATTATATACATAACAAGAAAAATAATGTAATTTTATAGGGAAAAAAATTTATTTTATTATTTTATTTTATAGATAAGCCAACTAAACCATTGGGACCATTAGAAGCGACGGAAATTCGTTCTGACCACATTACCGTCAAATGGAAGAAACCAAAGGATGACGGAGGTAGTGATATAACAGGTTATGTTTTGGAAAAAATGGATATGGATACTGGTAGATGGATTCCGGCCGGTGAAGTCGGTCCAAGCGAACCCCATACTTTCACGTTCTCGGGATTGACACCAAAGAAGAAGTATAAGTTCCGTGTAAAAGCCGTTAATAAAGAAGGCGAATCTGAAGCTCTTGAAACTGACGAAGGAATTGTGGCTAAGAATCCTTACGGTAATAAAATATACTTCTTAACTTTTTTTTCTCCTAACTTTTAAAAAATCTCTAACTTAAACGATAATTTTGTAAAATTTCAGATGAGCCTGGCAAACCAGGAAAGCCTGAGATTTACGACTATGATAATGTCAGTGTCAGTTTGAAATGGGCTAAGCCTGAAAGTGATGGCGGTAGGGCGATCACGCATTACACCGTTGAAATGAAGGATAAATTCTCACCAGATTGGGTTGAAGTTGCAAAAACAAATGATGACAATCCAGAATGTAAGGTTGAAGGATTAAAAGAAAAAATGGTCTATCAATTCAGAGTTCGCGCTCAGAATAAGGCAGGTTGTTCACAACCTAGTGAGCCTACCGATAATCACTTGTGTAAACACAAAAATCGTGAGTATACTCTATGCCTAAAACATTCATTATTATTTAGGATTGTTATTGGAATAATTTTTCATTTTCAGTTAAACCAAGAATTGACCGAGAAACCTTCAAATCCATTACAATTAAAGCTGGAAGAACACACAAATGGTCGGTCGATGTAATAGGAGAACCACCTCCAGATTGTAAATGGGTCTGGAGGGACAATGTTCCTCTTACAAATACAGAACGTATTAAAATTGAAAATGTTGACTATCATACAGATTTTACTGTTGTTAACGCTGTAAGAAAAGATACTGGAAAGTATACGTTGATCGCCGAGAATGCTAGTGGAAAAGATACCGAAACTGTAGAGCTTATTGTATTAGGTTTGTTTTCAAACATTTTTTATTATAATTAATATTTTTAGTAGGCATTTTCTTAATACTAATATTTTACTATAGGTAAACCCGATCCACCGAAAGGACCGCTCGTGGTTTCCGACGTCACTAAGACTAGCGCGAAAGTTAAATGGGAGAAACCAGAAGACGATGGTGGTGTCCCTATTAAAGAATATGAAATCGAAAAAATGGACACTAAAACGGGCAAATGGGTGCGTGTTGGAAGAGTTCCAGGAGACGGAGCTACTGAATTCAATATCACTGGTCTCAATCCTGGTAGCGAGTACAAATTCCGCGTAACAGCTGTGAATGATGAAGGTGACTCCGAGCCACTTGAAAGTGAGCGCGGAGTTGTGGCTAAAAATCCATTTGGTTAGTATTTACATATTATGCAAATTATAATAAATTATTTACAATTTTAGACTATTAACCAATGTATTATAAATTGACATATAGACGAGCCTCTTAAGCCCGGAACTCCAGAAATTACTGATTACGACAACGAATCAGTCAGTCTTAAATGGACTCCTCCAGAATTCGATGGTGGAGCTCCAATTGAGAAATATATAATTGAAAGGAAAGACCGATACAAGCCAGAATGGGAAAAAGCTATGGAAGTTCCTGGAAATACACTGGAAGCTAAAGTTGCTGGCTTAAAAGAAAAGGGAGAGTACCAATTCAGGATTATCGCTGTTAACAAAGCTGGAGTTTCACCTCCATCAGATGCGTCTAAAATGCAAATCTGCAAGCATAAATCTCGTAAGTATACCCGAAATATTTTAAAAAGTACTTTTATTTTTGATAAAGTTCAGTTAATAATTAAAATCTATGTAAAACTTTATAGTTAAACCTAGGATTGACAGAACAAATCTCAAACCTATTATTGTCAGAGCTGGCAAACCTGTCAAATATGATGTTGATGTTCGAGGAGAACCACCACCAGAAACAACATGGTATCACAAAGATACCTTGGTTAAATCTGGTGGTAACATTGAAATTGTAAATATTGAATACAATACGAAGATCAGCATTACTGATACCGTAAGAGCTAATACTGGTGTCTGGAAAATTAAGGCTGTGAATGCTCATGGTGAAGATGAAGCTGATGTAGAAGTCACTGTTTTGTGTGAGTAACAAAATAAATATATAATTAAATATGATTGATTAAATTACAATATGATTTATATTATATATCTTTTTAGCTGCACCTGGCAAACCAAAAGGACCACTCAAAGTGTCTGATGTTACTAAGAGTGGCTGCAAAATCGGATGGGAGAAACCAGAAGATGATGGTGGTTTACCCATCACAGGTTACCAAGTGGAGAAACTGGACAAAGCCACTGGCCGCTGGGTACCAGTCGGACGTGCTGGTCCTAATGATACCGAAATGGATATCAAGGGATTACAAGAGGGTCACGATTACGAATTTAGAGTGAAAGCAATCAACGAAGAAGGAGAATCTGAACCTCTTACTACTGATAGAGCTATTACTGCAAAGAATCCCTTTGGTTCGTCGAGATTGCTAAATCAAATATTCAACTTTCTTAATAAAAATGTATATTTCATTAATCTTTTATTTTAGATCTTCCTGGTAAACCTGGAGTACCTGACTTTGAAGACTGGGATGTTGACCGTGTCGACCTCAAATGGGAAGCACCTAAGAGTGACGGTGGTGCATCCATTACAGGATATATCATTGAAAAGAAGGAGAAATTAACTAGTCACTGGGAGGAAGCTACTACTACTACATCTCCTCAGCCAAGAGGTCGTGTTACTGGCCTTAAGAAAGGTGCAACTTACCAGTTCAGAGTACGAGCTGTTAATAAAGCTGGACCAGGTGAACCCAGCGAACCCACTAAACCACACGTTGCAAAGGCACGGTTCCGTAAGTATAAAATAAATATTCTATACTTTTTTAAATCAATCATAATTGCCGAAAATTTCTAATCTGATTTTATATTTATTATAGTTAAACCTCATATCAATCGTGATAAATTACAAACTGTGAAAGTAAGAGCTGGTCAACTCGTGAAGCTTGATGTAGATGTAGAAGGTGAACCTCCGCCAACTATCACATGGAGCAAGGGTTCTAAGACACTTTCTACAAGTGCAAATATCAAAATCGATAATGAAGATTATAACACTAAGGTACAACTATCGAATACCACTCGGGAAGATACAGGAAAATATACAATTAAGGCTGTGAATGATTCTGGCTCAGATGAAGCCGAAGTAGAAATTATTATTCTTGGTATGCTTAAATTAAATTGGTTCATTTTTTAATTTATGTAAGTCCCTGTTTGTATATATTTCTAAATGTATTCATCTTACGTTTTCAGATAAGCCTGGCAAACCAGAAGGACCACTTGAGGTTACGGATGTCCACAAAGAAGGTTGTAAACTTAAATGGAAGAAACCTAAGGACGATGGTGGTCTTCCTCTATCAAGCTATGTTATTGAAAAAATGGATGTTACAACTGGACGGTGGGTCCCTGCTGGTATCGTTGATCCAGAGAAAACTGAACACTCAATTACTGGACTCGAACCAGGAAGGAAATATGAATTCCGTGTTAAGGCTGTCAATGAAGAAGGTGAATCGGAACCATTACAAACAGATACAGCAATCATCGCTAAGAATCCTTTCGGTACGTTACTCAAAGTGAAACTCTTAAACTCGTATTTCAAATATTAAATGTTTTTTAACATTTAATATAACTTTTATAAACCAATTTCAATTTGGTATTTATATTTAATAATATTTCTATCTTCACTATTCAAATTTAGATGCTCCTGCGGCACCTGGTCTACCAGAAATTGTCGACTGGTCCGAGAATATGGTGAAACTAAAGTGGGAGCCACCGATCAGAGATGGTGGTGCTCCAATTACTGGATATATTATTGAAATGAAAGACAGATTTGGAACTAGTTTTGTTAAAGCAGCAGAAGTAGATGGCCCTATATGCACGGGAGTTGTTCCAAAGCTAGAGGAAGGTAACCAATACCAATTCAGAGTACGTGCTGTGAACAAAGCTGGTCCAGGTGAACCTAGTGAAGCAACGAATCCACACACTGCTAAAGCCCGTTGGCGTAAGTATTTTATATTCTTATGAAAGTTATTTCTTTATATCAGTCATTCTATATTCTAAGATGACTTATTGTTCAAACAGTTAAACCATACATCGATAGAACGAACCTACAACAGACTACAATTAAAGTTGGTTTAACGCTATCATTGGATGTCAATATTATTGGTGAGCCGCCACCAACTGTAACTTGGTCTTATAAAGGAAAGGAACTTACATCAGACGATCAAACGCGTATTGATAACGTTGACTACAACACTAAATTCTTAATTCTGAAATGTAAAAGAAGTCATTCAGGAAGATATACAATTAAGGCCAAGAACGAAGTTGGAGAAGACATCGCAGAATTTGATCTGCTTGTTCTTGGAAAACCAAGCAAGCCGACGGTATATATTTATTTGATGTTTAAAAAAGTTGAGTAACATATTTTTATACATCTTATGTAATTTATATGTATATAATTTCAGGGTCCTTTGGAAGTTTCCGATGTTACCAAACACGGTTGCAAACTTAAATGGAAAAAACCAGAAGATGACGGTGGTAGTCCAGTAGAATACTATGAAATCGAAAAATTAGATCCACTTTCTGGACAATGGGTTGCTTGCGGTAGATCAACTGAGCCAGAAGCAAATATTACTGGTTTATTAGAAGGCAAACCATACAAATTCAGAGTTAAGGCTGTCAATAAAGAAGGCGAATCAGAAGAACTCGAAGCTGATAGATCTATTATTGCTAAAAATCCATTTGGTAATTAAAAAAATAAATAATTATTTAATATGGTGAAAATAAATTTTAGAATATCACATTTATAATAAATTTAAATATTTCAGATGAACCCGGAAAACCAGGACGTCCTGAACTTACTGATTGGGATAAAGACTTTGTGGACCTTGAATGGACCCCACCAAAAGACGACGGTGGTGCACCTATTGAAAAATATATTGTACAAATGCGTGATAAAGAAGGTAGACAGTGGGTTGATGCCGCTAAAGTTCCAGGAACTGTCACTAAAGCTAAAGTGACTGATGGAATAGAAGAAGGACATGAGTATGAGTTTAGAATCGTTGCCATAAACAAAGCTGGACCTGGCGAACCAAGCGACGTTTCAAAGAGCGTTGTAGCAAAACCACGTTTCCGTAAGTATCAAGACGAGATTGTTATATTTATCAATGAAACTTATCAAAAATTAATCAATAATGCATTATAATGTTTCAACAGTTGCTCCTCGCATCGATCGCACGAATTTGCAAAAGAAGGTTATGCGTGTTGGGCAAATGTTGCGAATGGAGGCTAAGATCACTGGTGAACCAGCTCCAACCGTTACATGGAAGCTAAAGAATGCTGTCCTTAAGACACAAGATAGACTGAAGATTGACAATGAAGATTACCATACAAGCTTCATTATGAATAAATTAGAACGCGGTGATAGTGGAACGTACACTGTTACTGCTAAAAATGACAGCGGTACAGATGAAGTTGAAATTGAAATTCAAGTTTTGGGCAAACCTGGAAAGCCTAAGGGACCACTGCAAGTATCCGATGTAACAGCAGATGGATGCAAGTTGAAGTGGGACAAACCAGAAGATGATGGAGGTGCCCCAGTTGATCACTACGTCATTGAACGAATGGACGTTGATATGGGACGTTGGGTTCCTTGCGGAACCAGTAAAACTCCAGAAGCTGAAGTTGCTGGCTTAAACGAAGGAAAAGACTACCAATTCCGTGTAAAAGCTGTCAACAGCGAAGGAGAATCTGAACCTTTGGAAACAACAATACCAACAACTGCTAAAAATCCATACGGCGAACCCGACGCACCAGGTAAACCTGAGTTTAAAGACTGGGATAAAAATCATGCTCATCTCAAATGGACTGCTCCTAAAAATGACGGTGGAGCACCAATCGAAAAATACATCATCGAAAAGAAAGATCAGTATGGTAAATGGCAGAAGGCTGCCGAATTTCCAGGAAACAAGACTGATGGAAGAGTTGGCGATCTTGTAGAAGGACAGAAGTATCAATTCCGCGTAAAGGCTGTCAACAAAGGTGGTCAAAGTAAACCTAGTGAACCATCCGACACTTTGCTAGCTAAAGATAGATATGCTGCACCTAAGATCGATCGCACCAACCTTAAAGATATTATCGTTAAAGCTGGTCAACACATACGGTTGGATATTAAAGTTTCTGGTGAACCTCCACCAACAAAGAGCTGGTACCTTAATAAGAAAAAGCAAGAAACCGATCAAAACGGTGTTGTTATCGAAGAAGAAGAATATAAAACGAAATTCTCTATTGGCTTCGCAACGCGTGCCCACACGGGACCTTTGACATTGAAGGCAGAGAACGATTCCGGTAAAGATGAGGCAACGATTACGTTAACTGTATTAGATAAACCCGGAAAACCTGAAGGTCCATTGAAGGTAGATAACATACACAAAGAGGGTTGCAGTCTGAAATGGAACCCGCCGCTTGATGATGGCGGCGTACCAATCGATCATTACGTCGTCGAAAAGATGGACACAATAAGCGGTAGATGGATTCCTGTAGGACGTTCATTAGAACCCAAGATGGAGGTAGAAAATTTAGTTCCTGGACAAGAATATAAATTCCGAGTGGCAGCTGTAAATGCTGAAGGTGAATCTGAACCATTGGTGACCGAAACAGCGATTATCGCCAAAAATCCATTTGGTAAGTTTTTTAAATCAAATCAATAAATTTGAAACCATTTTTAGAGAATAAATAAAAAATATTTATGTAAATATTTATTATTTTATATATCTTCTGTAAAATCTTTAAAAAAATATCTATAAATAATTTCTGTAATGTGTGTTTTAAATTATAGATGAACCTGGAGCTCCTGGCAGACCAGAAGCTACGGACTGGGATAAGGATCGCGTTGACCTGAAATGGACTCCTCCAATGAACGATGGTGGTTCCCCTGTCACCGGATACATTATTGAAAAGCGTGAAAAGGGAAGTCCTCGGTGGATTAAAGCAGTTGAAACTACAGGACCAGACTGTAAAGGACGAGTGGATAACTTAGATGAAGGAACCGAGTACGAATTCAGAATCCGAGCGGTTAATGAAGCTGGTCCAGGACAGCCTTCTGATGTCAGCAAACCCATTACAGCCAAATGTAGACGACGTATGTTGAACAGAATAACGTCCACTTAAAATATGATTTAGTAACATATTCATTACTTAATTTTCATTCTTTATTCTTACAGTACCACCTAAGATTGACAGAAAGAATCTTCGAGATATCACGATTCATGAAA
This sequence comes from Torymus sinensis, assembly GCA_030522985.1. Classification (NCBI taxonomy): domain Eukaryota; kingdom Metazoa; phylum Arthropoda; class Insecta; order Hymenoptera; family Torymidae; genus Torymus; species Torymus sinensis. The sequence goes on along the minus strand of JAPYZP010000024.1, from coordinate 18,799 downwards.
ACGAACCATTTAAGTTCGACGTCAAAGTATTTGGAGAACCAGCTCCGGACGTATCATGGTCTATTAATGGAAAGATTGTTCACCAAACTACTTATCGACGCGTTGAGAATGTACCTAACAATACCAAATTCTTCAATGACAGACCGGAACGTAAAGACACGGGCGTATATAAAATTAGCGCAAGTAATCAATATGGGTCAGATACAGCTGAAGTCGAAGTCACAGTTGTTTGTAAGTTTTTGTATAAATATATTTCTTTTTTTTATATGTCGTTAAATTCATTAAATATCATCATATAATTAAAAAAAATTTCGATAGCCAAACCTGATAAGCCGGAAGGTCCATTGGAAGTATCCAACATTCACAAAGACGGTTGCACACTTAAATGGAAGAAACCCAAAGATGATGGAGGTGAACCAATTGAAGGTTATCTTATTGAAAAGTTCGATCCCGAGACTGGAGTATGGTTACCTATTGGTCGATCAGCTGTACCTGAAATGAAAGTAGAAGGACTTACTCCTGGCCATGAGTACAAATTCCGAGTAAAGGCCGTGAACAAAGAGGGTGAATCAGAGCCACTCGAGACCATAGGATCTATCATAGCTAAAGATCCATTCAGTAAGTAAAATAAATCCTTATAAGTCAAATCTGTTAATATTACATAAAATTATCATACAATAAAATCTGTTTTAATATTACATAAAATTAATACAAATCATTTATTTTATAGCTATACCATCACCTCCTGGTGCTCCTGAGCCTTTCGATTGGACCGCAAATCAAGTTGAACTGAGATGGAAAGAACCAGTTAGTGATGGCGGTACTCCTATTACAGGCTACATAATCGAAAAGAAAGATAAATATAGTACAATGTGGGAAAAAGCCCTGGAAAGAGATGTGCCAGTTTGTTCGGGTCTTGTCACTGGTCTGATCGAAGGAAACGAATATCAATTCCGTGTTATTGCAGTCAATAAAGCTGGCCAATCAGAACCAGGAGATGCAAGCAGGACATTTACTGCCAAACCGAGATTTTGTAAGTCTATTGATTTGAATAAATTTCATATTTTTAAAAACATTGAAGTAAAAATATTTTTTTTTCGTAAATATTGGAGTTAATACTAATTTGGAACGACACTGTTTTTATTTTTTCAGTGGCCCCGAAAATCGATCGACGCACATTGCGAGATGTTACTTTATCTGCTGGATCAACACTCAAGTTTGATGTTAATATCATTGGTGAACCTCATCCAACTTATACATGGCGATTAGGATCGATGCCATTAACTCCAAGTAGAACTGTTAATATTGATAATGCAGAATACACAAGCAAACTAACAGTTCGACCAGTCAAGCGTGACGATAGTGGTGACTATACTATCATAGCCACTAATTCATGCGGAAAAGATACTGCAACAGTTAAAGTCACAGTAACAGACAAACCGTCGCCACCAGAAGGACCTCTGTCTGTATCAGATGTCCACAAAGAGGGTTGCAAACTTAAATGGAAGCGACCTATTGATGATGGAGGCTTGCCAATTGAATATTACCAAGTTGATAAGATGGACCCTGAGACTGGTTGTTGGGTACCTTGCGGTCGATCAACTGATCCAGGTAAATAAAAAAAATAATTATTTTGAAACATCTGTCAATTGATTACTTTGAATTTAATTTGGATTTTTTTGAATTTTTTGTTTATTTAATTGTGCATATCATTTCATTACAGGCCTTGAGGTTACTGGATTAACACCTGGAAAGGAATACAAATTCCGTGTATCTGCAGTCAACTCAGAAGGTGAATCGGAGCCACTTGTTGCAGAACAAACTATAGTAGCTAAGAATCCATACGACGAACCTGGTAAACCAACCGATCTTGAAGCAACAGACTGGGACAAGGATCATATTGATCTGAAGTGGCGCCCACCAGCGAACGATGGTGGTTCACCCATCACTAGCTACGTCATAGAAAAGAAAGACAAATACGGAGAATGGGAGAAAGCTCTGGAAGTCCCTGCTTATGGAGAGGGCGATGCACCAGTCCGAGCTACTGTTGGAGATTTAATTGAAGGGCAACCTTACGAATTCCGTGTTCGTGCAGTTAACAAAGCTGGCCCCAGTGACCCATCAAATCAAACACCTATTATTTACGCTAAACCACGTAACCAAGCTCCGAAGATTGATAGAACTAACTTGGTGGACGTCAGAATTAAGGCTGGTCAAAACTTCAACTTCGATGTCAAAGTTAGCGGTGAACCACCACCAACAACAAAATGGCTTTTGGATAGTAGGGATGTCCGAGGAAACGAACGTGTTAAAATCAAAGACGTTGACTATAATACTCATTTGACCGTTCGTATGGCCACAAGAGCTGAATCTGGAAAATACCAAATTGTTGCTGAAAATGTCAATGGCAAAGATGTGGCATACGTAAAAGTAACTGTTATGGACAAACCCGGTACTCCAGAAGGACCAATCAAGGTATCTGATGTCACTGCTGAAGGCTGCAAACTTTCATGGAAACCGCCAGAAGATGATGGTGGTTGTCCGATTGAAAAGTACGTTGTTGAAAAGTTGGACGAAACCACCGGACGATGGGTTCCAGCTGGTGAAACTGATGGTCCCGAAACAAATCTGGATGTAACAGGACTAACGCCTAATCATAAGTACAAATTCCGAGTACGTGCTGTTAACAAACAAGGAAAAGGAGAACCACTTACGACTTTGCAGAGCATTGAAGCAAAGAATCCTTTCGGTGAGTAAAATAACATATCTGGAAGGCACATCTACATTCACTCATTTTATAATATGATATTTTAAATTATATTTAGACGAACCTGGCAAACCCGGAACACCGAAAATCAAGGACTACGATTCAGACTTTGTGGAGCTTGAATGGACTCGTCCGTCCACAGACGGCGGATCTCCGGTAACTGGCTACGTCATTGAAAAGCGCGATAAATACAGTCCAACTTGGGAGAAATGCGCTGAAGTTGAAGGTGACGTTACTAGTGGAAAAGTGCCAGACCTTATTGAAGGAACTCCGTACGAATTCCGTATCAGAGCCGTCAATAAAGCTGGACCTGGTGAACCATCTGATGCAACGCCGACCCACGTTGCACGACCAAAGAATCGTAAGTAGAAAAAATTTAAGGTTTTTTAATTTTAAACGTTTTTAATAAAACAAAATTACAATAAAAGTATAAATCTTAATATTCAGTCAAGTTTAAAAACCTTAAAATATAATAAGTTACAAAAGTAATATTTCCTCTAACATCAATCATAAACCTTTTCAAAGTCGAATATTACTTGTATAATTGCCAACAATCTCTATCACAATTAAGAACCTTGTATCGCGTTCAATGACTTATGCATCAATAACGAACGGCGCCTGAACTGTCATTTGATTAGCTAGCTAGCTCCCTCTTGACAGTTTGTCATGCATTAAACTAAAGAAACAGAGGGTATCGCTTTGAATTCAATAAAGGAGCACCACACTCACACATCAGGCGCCAGCTCGTACGGATTAATGCTGATAGTCATTGGTTTATCAATGTGAACATAAAATAATTATATTTTTGTATTTTCTGTGATAAAATTCTAGTAATAAGTTTAATTATATAATATCATGGCGGGGTTAATAAAAATTTCCATTTTATTAGGTCTGTACAATAAAACAATTTAATAGAAAATATAAATGCATAATAACTCTAAATATTTTATTATAATGAATTATATTTTTGTTTCTATAGTTCCACCCAAAATCGACAGAAAATACATGCTGGATGTCAAAGTTCGTGCAGGAGCATTCTTCGACTTCGATGTTCCTGTCAGCGGTGAACCACCGCCAAAGAAGGAATGGGCCCTTAAAGGTAATACGGTCAGTTCCGGCGATCGTATTAAGATCGTGAACGAGGACTACAACACGAGAGTACGTGTTTTGGAGGCCCTACGTTCCGATTCAGGAGAGTACACTCTCACGGCACGCAACATTAACGGAAAGGATACCGCCACATTGCGGGTCATTGTTCTCGATGTTCCTTCTCCACCAGAAGGTCCATTGAAGATAAAAGACGTCACGAAGAGTGGCTGCAGACTTTCCTGGAAACCGCCCAAGGATGACGGTGGCTCAGAAATTCTTCATTACGCGGTCGAAAAGATGGATACTGAAAGCATGCGATGGGTTCCCTTGTGCGAGGTTGATACAACCAACGCTAATGTGGATCATCTGATCGAAGGTCACCAATACCAGTTCCGCGTAAGAGCAGTGAACAAACAAGGAGAATCAGCACCTCTCATGGCCCTTGAAAGTATTATCGCTCTCGATCCATTTGGCAAACCAGAAAAACCAGGAACTCCGTCTGTCACGGATTGGGACAAAAATCGCGTCGATTTGGAATGGACACCACCAAAACGTGATGGTGGTACACCTATTACTGGCTATATTATTGAAAAGCGTCCCAAATTCGGACAATGGGAGAAAGCTCTTGAAGTGGAACCCGATAAGACCAGCGGAAGAGTACCAGATTTGACTGAAGGAGAAGAGTATGAATTCCGCATTATTGCTGTTAACAAAGCTGGACCTGGCGAACCTTCGGAAGCTTCTCAACCAATAGTTGCCAAGGCCCGTTATGGTAAGAATATACTTCTTATCATTTTTTTTTTATAAAAGCTGTATAAACCTTGGAATTAAAATATTTTTAAAAACTTTATTTTTTGTTAACTCTAAATATTTTCATTAATTTAGACAATTTCTCAGTTCTCTTATTTTATCCTGTAGAATCTATAAGTAATTTTTATTCAAACATTTTTTCTAACTATTATGGAGTTTATGAAAAATGCATGCATTTATTATTTTTTTTAGTTAAACCGTCCTTCGATCCGCATTTACTGCACGACCTTGTTGTGCGTGCTGGTCAGAAGATCAGCTATGACATACCAATCGAAGCGTCGCCTAAACCAGTTGCCAAATGGACTATCAATAACGTACCTGTTGTCTCTGATGAGCGCCACGAGATTTTCACCACACACAACAATACCAGTTTCGAAATTGCGTTTGCCCATCGTACAGACAGCGGCCGATTCGTATTAACCCTTGAAAACGAACTCGGCGCCTGCAGGTTATTACCAATTTTCATTTTATAATTGATTTTATTGATAAATAAAATATTAATATGAAATAATTATCAAATATTTAGAAATGATTTTTTTTTTACTTTTGCAATTGTTGTTTATTGAATTTGTATAATTAACTTATATAATAGGTGAAAAATATACAACAAATTTTTTACTTACAGTGCTGGTGCAAACGTTACTGTAATTGATAAACCATCGCCACCGAGAGCACCATTCGATGTCTCTAATGTTACCAAAGACAGTTGCCATCTTGCTTGGCAGGCACCACTTGATACTGGTGGAACGCCTATTTTGCATTACATTGTTGAAAAAATGGATGTTTCACGTGGAACCTGGACTGATGCCGGTATGAGCATGGTAACCAACCACGAAGTTGTAAGACTTGTTCATCGCAAAGAGTATTACTTCCGCGTAAAGGCTGTCAATAGCGTTGGAGAATCTGAGCCGCTAGAAACTCCTAGGAGTATTATTGCTAAAAACGAATTTGGTATGAAGAATATACTTAAATATATTTACTTTTTTAATAAATTTTATTTAATATTTGTTTAATCCAAATTTATAGATGAGCCTGAAGCTCCTGGCAAACCTAAGATTGTCGACTGGGATAAAGATCATGTTGATCTTGAATGGCCTTCACCCGAAAGTGATGGTGGATCTCCCCTCACCGGATACATTATTCAAAAGAAAGAGAAAGGAAGTCCTTACTGGACTAATGCTGTCCACGTGCCACCTAACCAAAATACCGCTACGGTGCCTGATTTGACTGAAGGACAGGAATATGAATTCCGTGTCATTGCACAAAATGCTGCTGGCCAATCAGAGCCTTCTGAGCCTAGTGATCTGGTCATGTGTAAACCACGATTCTGTAAGTTATCATAAAATCTATAGATACAAATATCAATTGTAAATGATTCATAATTTAACAAAAAATTTATATTTACAGTGGCTCCAAAGATCAAGACACCTTTGAATGACATCAAAATCAAAGCAGGTCATATCTTCCACTTGGACGTGGACTTTATTGGTGAACCTATTCCACAAGTAATATGGAGCAAAAACAGCAAAGATCTCGACATTAATAAGAGGACAACTGTAGCATCTATTGGCTACCACACAATTCTTCACATTGTCGATGCAAAACGAGTAGACTCGGGTAATTACCATATCATGCTTAAGAACGACAGTGGAGTTGATGAGGGCTCGTTCAAATTGACGGTCCTCGATAGGCCCGGACCTCCTGAAGGACCTCTCGAATACGAAGAAGTTACTGGCCAATCTGTAACTCTATCTTGGAGAGCACCAAAAGACAATGGTGGCAGTGAGCTTACGTATGTAGTTTTACTATACAATATGATAATTTATTATAAATTTGTATAGTAGTTTGTAATCTAAAAACTGTTTTTTATTATAGTGGATACATTATTGAGAAACGTGATCTTACGCATGGCGGAGGTTGGGTACCAGCTGTATCGCATGTAAATCCCAAGTATACTCATGCAACTGTTCCCCGACTTGTGGAGGGTACCAGTTACGAATTCCGTGTATCTGCTGAAAATCTGCAGGGACGATCTGAACCGTTGAACACGGACAGATCAGTTGTCGCTAAGAACCAATTCGGTAAATATTTTAGATGTTCTGATCTTTATTCATATTAAAAAAAATTTACGGACATCGATTCTGAATTTTTTTCTACAAATTTTGTTTATTTATTTCATCAAATTGTAACATTAAAATTTATTTACAGTCGCTCCTGGACAACCTGGCAGGCCCGAATGTGTCGATGCTGACAAAGATCACATTAAAATTGAATGGACTCCTCCGATTAGCACTGGTGGCTCTCCAATTATTGGATACGATGTTGAAAGGCGAGACCGTGCTACCGGTCGCTGGATAAAACTAAACAAAGAGCCAGTTAAACCACTCGAATATTACGATGATCACGTAACTGAGGGCCATCAATATGAATATCGTGTCACAGCTATCAATGCTGCAGGTCCTGGAAAACCAAGTGACACATCTCATCTCTTTACTGCCAAACCTATGCGTGAGAAACCTAAACTTTATCTTGACGCTCTTATTGGAAGGAGAATCAAGGTTCGCGCTGGTGAGCCAATCAACATTGTCATTCCCATTACTGGTGCTCCTATTCCCAAGATCGAATGGACGAAGAATCTTGTCCGAGTTGCAGAAACATTGCGTATTACGGTAAGAATACTTCACTAACCATTTAAACATATTTAATTGCCTTAAAGCAACACTATCTTATTGCGAATTACCATTTATAGTCTGAAACCAAGAGCGATCATACACAGCTGCTTATTGAAAAATCAGTACGCGAAGACGCAGGCAAATACACAATAACGGCAACCAATGATTACGGCCATGATAGTGCAGACATTGAAGTGATTGTAGTAGACAGGCCAGGACCACCCACTGGTCCACTACAGTACACTGCTACCACGCAAGAAAGTGTATCTCTTGCTTGGAGTCCACCAGAAGATGATGGTGGTTCTGTCATCACCAATTATATTGTCGAAGTTGCTGACTTCGGATCTGAGAACTGGAGACAGGTAAATATTGTTGTAATAATCAAATAATATTGTTGTATATAATATAAAAATGAATGATCAAAATTTCGATTAATATCTAAAATTTATAAAGAACTATTACTTGATGTTATAAAAATTAATTTTTATGCTTTAGTGTCCTGGCTATTGCCCTACTACGCACTTCATTGCTAAAGGTTTAACCGAAGGCAAGCGATATGTCTTCCGTGTACGAGCTGAAACAATTTATGGTGTTTCTGAGCCTCTTGAAGGAAAACCCGTCACAGCAAAATGCCCATTCGATCCTCCAGATGCGCCAAGCCAACCAGAAATTTTGGGATACACACCAAATACATGCACTCTTGCCTGGATTCCTCCAACCAATACTGGTGGCAAGCCCATTACTGGCTATATTGTTGAGAAACGTGAGCGTGGCGGTGAATGGATGAAGGCGAACAACTATCCAACGCCAAATACAACCTTCACAGTTCAAGATCTGCATGAAGGTGGTAGATACGAATTCCGTGTCATTGCTGTTAACGAAGCTGGACCTGGACGTCCTAGTAAACCAACTGAACCAATCACAGCTGGACACCAGAGAAGTAAATATATTATTTCTATTATATATTTTTATAAAACGAAAAAAATATTTTTCATTGTATGACATAAATACTGACGTTTATTATTTATTTTAGCCGCTCCTGATGCGCCAGAACAACCCAAGCCAGATCGTATCACCAAAGATTCGGTCACTTTGTCATGGCGACCTCCTCGTAACGATGGTGGTGCTAAGATTCGTGGTTACATTATTCAAATGAAGAAAGCCCGTGGCAATGATGACTGGGATGACGTCAATGGTGCTCCAGTGCCATCAACCTCATTCACAGTTCCTCATCTCACTCTTGGAGAAGAATATCTATTCCGCGTTGTTGCTGTTAACGATGTCGGCAAGAGTCCACCGAGCAGGGCAAGTAACCCAATCACCATTGAGGAACAACCAGAAAGGCCAGTCATGGATCTTGGAGCCGTGCGCGACATCACCGTTCGGGCTGGCGAAGATTTCTCTATTCATGTGCCTTACATTGGTTTCCCGAAACCATTTGCCACATGGTACGTTAATGATGTCGCCATCGAGGAAGGAGCTGACAAACGTATACACTTGAAGTTGGCTGACGACTATGCCACCCTTGTCGTTAAGAACTCCAAGCGCACAGACGCTGGCCAGTACCGACTTCAACTTCGCAATGCATCAGGATTCGACACGGCAACCGTCAATGTGCGTGTTCTGGACAGACCATCACCACCTCAGAACTTGCGAGCCGATGAATTCGCCGGTGACGCACTCACGCTATACTGGAATCCACCAAAAGACAATGGCGGAGCAGACATTACCAACTATGTCATTGAAAAGAAAGAACCGAGATCTTTCGAATGGGTCAAGGTAATTACTTAAATTTAAACTATATAATATTACTTCATATTTAAGTAATTCATAATACGTGATTAAAAATTTAGGTGAGCGCATGCACTACGTCAACGTTTGTACGAGTGCGCAATCTTGCTGTAGGCAATACATATGAGTTCAGAGTAATGGCTGAAAACCAGTACGGAACCTCTGAACCAGCCGTAACAAGCGATCCTATTGTGGCTAGATATCCATTCAATCCACCTGGTGCACCAGGTGCTCCTCGTGGAGTAGAAACTAGCGAAGATAGTATTACTGTTACATGGACTAAGCCACGACACGATGGCGGATCACCCATTACAGGCTATGTCCTTGAGAAGCGTCTCATTAGTGAAGAGAAATGGATCAAGGCCACTCAAGCTCTTATCACAGATACTACTTACAGGTAAAAATTAAACTATTTGTGTTTGATTAAATATTTTTTTATTATTATGAAAAATAACAAACTTTTTTCCAATAGGGTTGCGGGTCTTATTGAGAACCACGATTATGAATTCCGCGTAGCCGCACTAAATGCTGCAGGACAAGGACCTTATAGTGCAGGTTCTGAAACTATTCGCGCCTGCGCTCCAGCTGGTAAATATCTTTTATTTGGCTATTTTATTTTAAGATTTATAATTAAAAAGTAAATTTCATTTTATAAAACAAAAACTTTTCCATTACAGTTGCTCCCAAGATCACAAGCGATCTCAGCATACGTGATATGACTGTGATTGCTGGCGAACCATTCACGATTACCGTACCGTTTATTGCTAAGCCAAGACCAAGACCAGTTTGGTGTATAAATGGTGATGAAGTTGTAACAGGCGACAGAATTAAATATGAAACCAACGACTATGAAACGCAGTTCATTAATAAGAAGGCCAAGAGATCCGAAACTGGCAGTTACACGATTTATCTAACAAACGATGTTGGAACTGATTCTGCCACTTGCAAAGTCCTTGTAGTAGACAAACCATCACCTCCACAAGGACCGCTTGATGTCAGTGACATTACACCAGACACATGCACGATTTCTTGGAAGCCTCCATTAGACGATGGCGGTTCTCCAGTCACGAATTACATCATCGAAAAACTGGAACCTATTGGTATTTGGACCAAGCTCAGCAGTTTTGCTCGTCGTACTTCCTACGATGTATTTGGTTTGGAGCCTAACAAAAAGTACAACTTCCGTATCAGGGCTGAAAATCAGTATGGAATTTCTGAACCATTAGTTGGTGATCCTATCACTGCCAAATTCCCATTCAGCGTTCCAGACCCACCTGGAAGACCTCGCGTTACAGACTGGGATTCAACCAGTATAACTGTTGCATGGGACCGCCCAGTTTCGGATGGTGGCTCTCGCATCCAAGGTTACAAGGTCGAGTTTAGAGATCCGGCCGATGATGCTACTTGGCGTGTTGCTAACGACTACCTTGTTAAGGATTTGAACTACATCTGCTACAACCTCCTGAGCGGACACGAATACGAATTCCGAATTCGAGCGAAGAACGCTGCAGGAATGAGTAAACCTAGCGTAACCTCATCACCCTTCAAACTGAAGAGCAAGTGCATGGTTCCTGATGCACCACGCAACCCACAAGTTGTCAAGGTTGGCAAGAACTACGTCGATCTTCGATGGGAAGCACCTGCTTCTGATGGTGGTAGCCGAATCACTGGCTATGCCATCGAGAAGCGTGAAATCGGCAGCGCCATCTGGATGAAGTGCAATGATTATAACATTACTGATCTCGAATACACAGTGCTCCATCTTATCGAAAAGGGTGATTATGAATTCAGGATCTTTGCCGTCAACGCGGCTGGTCGCTCTGATCCAAGTGCTTGCACTGCTCCTGTCAAGATTTGCGAAGTTGAAGGAGGTGAGAAACCAGAATTCGTCCGATCATTACCATATTCGCAAGGAGTTGCGCTTGGAAAGACCCACGTACTCGAATGCGAAGCTACCGGCAAACCAATGCCGAATTGCAGGTGGTTGAAGAACGGCCGAGAACTCACGATTGGTGGCCGCTTCCGTGTAGAATCGTTCGATGGAGTATTCCGTCTTGTGATTGCTGAAGTTTACGAATCAGATGAGGGCGACTACACATGCCAAGCCACGAACGCAGTTGGTTATGCCAGCACAACTGGTAGAATGAAGATCGGTTCACCACCGCGCATTGATCGCATACCAGACGATCTGTTCCTACCAGAAAATGAAAATACTAAAGTTAAGATTTATTATGCTGGTGATCAACCAATCACTGTTACACTCAAGAAGGAAGGAAGGAAACTTCCTGAATCTACTGACCACCTTAAATACACAGTGTTTGATGATTACATCATAATATTCATCAAGGAGATCCAGAAGGAAGATGCTGGAGCGTATGAAGTACATCTAGAAAACGAAAGCGGTAGCGTATCTGGTGTGTTCAACGTCTACATCACCGGACTACCAGGACCTCCACAAGGCCCTCTGGATGTCTCACATATAGATAAACATACTTGCACATTGAACTGGCATCCACCGAAATTCGATGGCGGTCTCAAGATCACGCATTACGTCATCGAGAGACGCGACATTACTCACCTGCAATGGATTACCATCTCCATGTTTGGGTGCAAGGACACCACCTATACTGTGCAAGGCTTGACCGAAGGTCAAGAATACTTGTTCAGAGTCATGGCAGTTAATGACAACGGCATGGGACCGCCTCTCGAAGGTACCAATCCTATCAAGGCAAAGGCTCCGTTCGATCCACCAGGCCCACCAGGAATCCCCAAAGTCACACAAGTTGGCGGAGACTTCGTCAACCTTTCCTGGGATAGACCAGAAAAGGACGGTGGCGCGAGAATACAGGGCTATTGGATAGACAAGCGCGAGATCAAGGAGCCGCAAAGCTGCTGGCAGCGCGTCAATCCTGCTATTTGCCTCCCAACACAGATCAACGTTGGAAATCTTATCGAAGGCAGAAGATACGAGTTCCGTGTATTTGCACAAAATGAAGCAGGCATTGGTCCAGAATCCAGTGCCTCAACGTCTGTCGAGATCCGCGATCCGCAGGCTGCCAAGCCGCCAGAAATTCTCAAGGCCTTGCCGAAAACCCTCAACTGTGCCCAGAATCACAATGCACACTTCAAATGCATCATCACCGGAGTACCTGCTCCGACTATTTCTTGGTTCAAGGGAGCTCGCGAAATCGTCAATGGCTCGCGTTACAATATCTACACCGAGGACGACTGTCACAACCTCATCGTCCACGATGTCTTTGGCGAAGACGCCGACGAATACATGTGCAGGGCTGTCAACCGTGCTGGTGCGAAATCCACTAAGGGCGAGCTCATGATCATGACACCGCCAAGACTGAACGTACCACCGAGGTTCCGCGATACCGCCTTCTTCGACAAGGGCTCGAATGTCGTCATCAAGGTTCCATTCACTGGCTTCCCTAAACCAAAGATCACATGGATGAGGGAAGGCGAGACCATCGAGTCAGGCGAGCACTACGACATTCAGGTGACTGAAAGACACGCAACGCTGACCATCCGTGACGCAAGCAAGGTCGACTCTGGTCCGTACAGGTTGACTGCTGAGAACGATCTCGGCACAGACTCGGCTATCATCAAAATCCAGATAAGCGACCGCCCAGATCCACCACGATTCCCCGTCATCGACAACGTCGGACACGACTCGCTAGCCCTGTCTTGGAAACCACCAGTCTGGGACGGTGGAAGCAACATCACAAACTACCTAGTAGAGAAGCGCGAGCACCCGATGGTTACCTGGATCCGAGTGGGCAGCACACGCGTCTGCTCGATCGCTGTACACGGTCTCAGCCCCGGACACCAATACGACTTCCGAGTCTTTGCAGAAAACGTTTATGGACGCTCGAACCCGAGCGAAGTGACACCACTGGTCATGACAAAGGGCGAAGCCAAAAAACGCCGCGATGAGCCTAAATACCAACTTGACATCGACCCCGTTACCGGCAAGAAGATCCGCGGACGCGACGACGAGAAGCCGACCAACTACGACCAATACGTCTCGGATATCTATGACAAATACGTGCCACAGCAGCCGGTGGACATTAAGCGCAATGTTTCGGTGTACGACCGTTATGACATCCTCGAGGAGATCGGTACCGGTGCCTTCGGCGTTGTCCATCGTTGCCGAGAAAGGGCAACCGGTAACATCTTCGCTGCCAAATTTATTCCGTCGGCTCATCCGATGGAGAAGGAACTCATCAGAAGAGAAATCGATATAATGAACCAGCTGCACCATCCTAAACTCATCAACCTCCACGATGCTTTCGAGGACGATGATGAGATGGTCCTTATATTCGAATTGTATGTATTTATTGTATTTAGTTACAAAGATCTTCAATTAGGAATTGTAATGTAATATTTGTATTGTAGCTTATCTGGTGGTGAACTATTCGAGCGCATCACTGCTGAGGGCTATATTATGTCAGAAGCGGAAGTTATCAACTACATGCGGCAAATATGCGAGGGCATTAAACACATGCACGAAAGAAATATCATTCACCTCGGTAAAATAAATCGTTTTGTTCTATAATTACTCTCTCTAAATAACATGTAGAAAATAATATTATGTTTAAACAATTTATTTCATTTTCTAATAGATGTCAAGCCAGAAAATATTATGTGCCAGACACGCCAAAGCACGAATGTGAAATTAATCGACTTTGGACTCGCAACCAAATTAGACCCTAACCAAGTAGTTAAAATCAGTACTGGAACAGCAGAATTCGCAGCCCCAGAAATTGTGGAGAGGGAACCAGTTGGTTTCTACACAGATATGTGGGCCTGCGGTGTTCTCGCTTATGTTCTGTAAGTTTTGTAAAAAATCAAAAATATTTTCGAAGTGCCGTTAAATTTTGTCAGTCAATTTATTTTATGCATTTTTATAGATTGAGTGGCCTTTCACCATTTGCCGGTGACAATGACATTGAGACTCTCAAAAACGTCAAAGCATGCGACTGGGACTTTGACGAGGAAGCATTCCGTGACGTTTCAGAAGAGGCTAAAGACTTCATTAGAAAACTACTTGTCAAAAACAAAGAGTACGTAAAAAAAATGAATTAACGTAACTGCTTTACATCAATTTACGAACGACACAAATTTCAATTGTAGGAAGAGATTGACTGCCCACGAATGCCTGGTGCACGCCTGGTTGACGGGAGATTCGAGCAAGAAGACGAAGGAGATCAACACCAGCAGGTACATCAACTTCAGGGACAGAATTCGTGCCAAGTACGAAGACTGGAAGAAGTACGTACTACCTATCGGTCGTCTGGCTGAGTATTCTTCGCTGAGGAAACTCCTTATAGAGAAATACCATATTCAAGATACGACGTTCGGTTAGTACATCATTTTAAACTTACAAAATAACTCTCTTATATAATATCAATCGACTCTAATATATTATTTTCATAACAGATCGTCGACAAGCCGCTCCACGATTCGTCATCAAGCCCACAAGTGCGTTCGCGTACGAGGGCCAGAGCGTGAAGTTCACGTGCCGCGTTATCGCGATAGCGCCGGCCACGCTCACGTGGTACCGTAGCAACCAGGAGCTCAGACAATCCGTCAAATTCATGAAGCGTTACATTGGTGACGACTACACCTTCGTCATCAACAGAGTAAAACTGGACGACAGAGGAGAGTACATCATCCGAGCGGAGAATCATTATGGTTACCGCGAGGAAGTTGTATTCTTGAACGTCCAACGTAAGTATCATTCATCTAACAATTAATCCATCTTCAAACCTTATCCTCTTTGAGCTAATCCATTCATACTCTTACTTTATCACACATTATTACAGCTCTACCCAAAGACGTACCACCATACAAACCAGAAGCCTACCAGCCGGTCAGAAGGCGCGAGCCACTGCCCTACCACTTCTGGATGGAGACGAAGGAATCAGCGCCGGACTTCACCTTCCTGCTGCGTCCTCGTGTCATGCAAGCGCGCGACACCTGCAAGCTGCTGTGCTGCCTGAGCGGCAAGCCCACACCCACGGTGAGGTGGTTCAAGAACAGCCAGGAACTGTCGAAGCACGAGTACACAATGAGCAGCTCGGACGGCGTGATCACGATGGAGATCGTCGACTGCAAGCCCGAGGACAGCGGCAAGTACAAGTGCGTAGCCACCAATTGTCACGGCACCGACGAGACCAGCTGCGTTGTCATCGTGGAAGGTAAGTGATCGGGCACGAGGTTCGTAAGCTCATTGTGAACGTTTATATCTATCGATTAATGGAAACATTTGTACATACATACATGCATATCAATGTCGCATTAACATTCAAACTTCAGGCTCTGGAGAGACCCAGGAGCAAGAGCAATTGGCTCATGATCTGTTACATTCCGGAGGTACTTTCACATGTCATATTCTATATACATATATCTCTTGTTGCTCTCGCAAACTTGACAGACTAAATCTCTTTATCTCTTCCGCGTGGCAACCTATAGAACGCCGATTCATCGAGCAGCCACTGAAACCAGCGCCGTACCAGCCCGTGACCACGACCATCATCAAGTCCACGCCGTACACGCCGTTCAAGCCGGGCCACAGCTCCGTCGACAAGATACCCATCAGCGAGCGCGAACTCCACCGCGTGACGATACCCGACGCCCCGGAACCGGTGCCCGAGAGGATACCCGAGCCAGCGCCAGCGCCCGCACCCGCACCCGCGCCAGAGAAACCAGATAAACCTGAGAAGGCCAAGGACAAGAAGTCAGCCAAGAAGTACGGCTCGAAACTCGACGCGACCGGCAGTCCATCCAGATCGAGGAGCACGACGAAGGAACTGATTCGTGAGTATTTTTTCTCCGCTTATTCATAGCTTTGAGAGCAAAAGAATAACGATTTGTCTCTGCTATCCAGCACAACCAGACGACTCGTCTATGGGACCGCCCAAGTTCGTCCAGCAGCTCGATGCCGCGCTGACGATCGACGACGGCTCGAGGCTGGAGCTGACGGTGAAGGTCGAGGGTGACCCAGAGCCACAGATCACGTGGATGAAGAACGAGCAGATAGTGACGTCGTCGGATGTCGTTGACCTGAGGTACAAGGGCGGCGTCGCCTCGCTGACGATCGCCGAGGTCTTCCCCGAGGACGACGGCGAGTACGTGTGCACAGCCACTAACAGTATTGGAACCATTTCTACAACCTGCAAGTTAACGATTAACGGTAAGTCCATCTCCACTTTGACATGACTCTTAAGAGGTGCGCGTGTATTGGTAGAGGTTGTTAACGAGATGTTGTTGTTGTTCGATTTAGCGGTGGCAAAGGCACCTGCACCGGCAGCAGTCGAGGGCAAGGACCACGCGCCACAGATTGTCGACCACGTGACCAGCCAGTTCGTCAAGGACGGCGACGCGGTGACGCTCAGCTGTCGCATTATCGGGGCCAACAAGTTCGACGTCGTCTGGCTGCACAACAACAAAGAGATCAAACCGAGCAAGGACTTCCAGTACACCAGCGAAGCCAACATTCACAAACTCATAATCGCCGAAATCTTCCCCGAGGATTGCGGCACCTACACGTGCGAGGCGTTCAATGACGCGGGCGAAAGTTTCTCGTCTTGTACGCTCAACGTTCTCGGTGCGTCCTGCTTCCTTTTTCCTTTTTCTCAAAGTAATCTCTGTAACCTTCCTGTATATGGTGGATTTTATGTTTTATTCTTTGCGCAGTTCCAAACGAGGAACCCAAGAGCCCGGTGTTCAAGACATTCCCGCAGTCGGCGACAGTGACCGAAGGAGAAGCTGTCAACGTCAAATGCACATTTGAGGATGTACCTCTTAAAGGTATAATATAGCCATTCCCCGCTTTTTTTGTGATAATGTTTTGTCAATTACAAATGTTAATTAATGAAAAGCAGTATTTTCTTTTAGGTGTAGTAAGATATATTTTTCATACTTTTATAAAGAATATTAACTTAAGGACACTGAATGAAATGTCTCTATAGTAAAAATTATAGTTTGGCAAAGTCAGCCATTGGTTCCGAAATTTCAAAAAATTGCTACATTTGTAACGAATTTTAGAAAAAGATAATTTTTACTACAAGGAAAAGAATTATTGTTTTCGTGCACGAATGCCAGATGCATCATTCTACAAAATCTGCTAAATATAATAAACTTTGCAAAATGAGTGCATCCTTCGGCTACAAAGAAAGCAGTAATTTTCTTCTCTCGACACTGTCTTCAGTACAAAAATAGAAAAATACAAAGTGCGTTCACGACTACACTAACGAGAATTCTTCTCCGAATGTTTCTCCTCCCCAACAGTGACGTGGCTGAAGGACGGTAAACCAATAGACGAGAAGAGTAGCAGATACCGCTTCAGCAAGGACGGCGAGAGCAGCTTCAGGTTCGGCATAAAAGCGACGAGCGCGGAGGACATCGGCCAGTACACAGTGCAGGCGGTCGGCAAGAAGGGCGAGACCCACGCGGCGTTCGCCGTCAACGTACTGCCACCCAGCGAAAGTGTCTGATCATTGAGGCGACATCGGCAACGATTGAAAACTCTTTTAAAAGAAAAATATCACTCTTCAGACACGAAAACTCTCTATTTATCTTCACCTCACGCCACACACACATACATATTTACACTTAAAGAAAACATAAAACAACACGCACACGAACACATTAAACATAATATAAAAAAACGAGAGTTATATATATATAACGATCCTCGCGCGCGTGTTCGCGCGTACGCGTTGGGACGTTTTTTTTTTTATAAATATATACATATATAAATAAATATATTGCCAACATCATAATTATTATGCTCGACTCAAACGGGGTTTTGCGCACGTGTGATTGGACGGCGACAACGGCGAATATATATAAGTGTGTGATTTATCGCTATATATTCGAAGCTATTGCGTTACAGCGTATCGAAGGGCGCGGATCGAGTCCGCGCGCGTCTAACTAAACGAAAAAAAAAAAGAATAAAAATGAAAAATTTGGGTTTTAATATGTTTTTTTCTCTCTCTCGCTCTCTTCCTCTCTCTCACTTTTTTCACGACATTAATAATCGCTTTGGGATGTGTAGTTGCACGATTTACTATAATTTAGCCTCCCGTTGATACGCCGTCAATCGAAAGAAACGAATGATGTGTTACATTATATAATAAAAATAAATTATTAAAAAATATAATGTGCTGTCTTTTGTACTTAATACTTACCATGTGATACTTTAATTTCACGTTAAAGTAAATCGCAACCAATCCCTTCCTAACGCAGCGTTCATAAACTTTCATTGCTACATTTTTACTATAAGTATATGAAAAAAAACTTTACGATGAATAACAAAAAAAAATCAAATTAACTTCATGTAATTTGTAATATATAGAGAACTCAATGCACAGATTTTATAGATTATGGTATATTAAAAATAAAAATCAAGAATCAGCTTACATTTTTGTCTTAAAAACAATATCTTTCTAAAACTTAAAAAAAAAATTCAAATTTAATTTAAAAAGAAATTGGGATAATATATGTAGACTGCCACAGTTTTTGATATAAAATTGGTTGTTTATTTACTGAAATACCCTATTTTATATATTTCTATCCCTGGTAGGTACAATTTGTTCTGTGTTTTGATTGAAAATGTTCACGAACATATATAAATCGAACGTGAATAACACATACA